>JARQZJ010000112.1:382500-700000 GCA_030704895.1 Henosepilachna vigintioctopunctata | reverse complement strand
ATATATAAAACTATATACAATGGAAATATTGATGAAAGAAGCTAATATTCAAATAGAGGTCTCATTTCGGCAGAAAAATTGGTAAAAAAATTGGTAACAAAATTCAGCTCTCAGTTGCTTGAAATGTATCCTATATAATGTTAAGTACAAATAATTTGAATAAAAATAGTTGAACCTCTTGAATATAAACTTAAATTCAAACACTTGAACTTGGGATTTACACTTTATTGACTACATAGCAAGACGCGTTTCGTCGTTACAAACGACTTCTTCATATGCTTACAGAATATTGAACCTGTTGTTTGTTGATAATATTCTCATGAAGATTGCATTACAAATAATGAACGAACATCACGAAGATACGTTAGACTGGTAGGTTAATAAAGTTTCGTCCCTGTAATAATCCTCAATAATCTCTCTACAAAATGAAATGCCTCTAGAAATGAATTTTTTGTTATGGAAACATTGCAAAATAAATTAGTCTTAAGAGAGTAGGAATAATGTCATTCTTCACAAATTCTATATAAATACACCAGGGATTATGTTTCTACAATTCTATTTATCGTTCACTTTGATAACTGAAATATTCATTCGTAATTCCTTTTCATATATAATGATATCAAACAAACCTGTGTCTTCAACAACTCCGTAATTTCTAATGAAATACATATATACTATACATACAAGGTGTTAGTAAATGTGTGACAAAAATTGAAGTAGTTATTCCTTGAAATAGTCTCAAAATTTTGTGTCCCATGATTTTTGAAACTATATCCAAAATTTGAGAACCCAATTTGCGACATTCACGTCCTTTCATTAGTCTCAAGTTCATCTACATTTTGTGAATCCACAAATTGAATGTTCGAATTCACTTCTCCATTCTAGTCGTTCAACTCATTTCAAATAAGGCGTTTCCTATTGAGTTACACGCAGCAGTTAACCGACTTCGCAAATGGTTCATATTTCCAGTCATGGTATTGAATTTCAATGGTATTGAATTGATTAGTGTGATGATCTAGAACAAACTGTCCAGTTTCTCAAGCATTTTTTATGCCCCTATATGTGATCTTGTTTTATGCCGGTTTTACACCAGGCAGACAGTTTTTAAGAACAGTTTTGTTCTCAAAAAATAAAACAGAAACATATTTCGTTTTCGAACTTTTTCTCAAAAAAGTGCAAACAGATTGTTTACACTGAACTGACAAGTTTTCTGTTTTCAAAACTGTTTTGTGTTTTCCTGTTTGTCCCGTTTTGGTAGTACGACTTTTCAACCAGTACTTTTATTTGATTTTAGTTGGAAAAATGTCCAACGACGAATTCATAATTAGCTGTGGTTTTTTTTTTACTACAAGATTTGATAAATAGAAGAAAACGGAGATATTGGGTCAGTTCTTTATTGAAAAGGAGATGTGATTATAGTACTGAATAATTTAAGAACTGACCAAATTTTTAATTTTTCTATCAACTTCGTCAACTGTTTGATGTTTTAAGTATAAGACTCATTTCTCTTAATAAGAATCTAGTTTTTTATATATGTTTTTATAGACACCGTTTTTACAGTCCACAAATTATTATTTTGCCTGTACAGTTCTGTTAAAGTAGAAATTTCTTCTTTATTCCACTGTTTCTTTCCACTTGAGTAACTCGTCGTAATTGAATTTAATAAAACAAAACAATGAAAACTTGAAACGATAATGAAAATATTCACTACTAAAATGTGATAAAAAGTGATAACAGAACTAAACTGATAACAACTTGTTGAATGTCGCAGAGTTTACACTAGACAGACAAGAATGAAGAACAAAACTTGTTTTTCCTTTGATCTCTTTTGATTTACCGACCACAGATGATAAAGTGTTTTGTTTTCAAAAATTTATAGACGAAAAGTGTTTTCAGAATTGTTCACTTTTTCAAGAACATTGATATTTTTGTTCAGAGAAACAGTTTTTGTTTGTGTTTATTGTTTAGTCCGTTCGGTGTGAAATCGGCTATATACTTCTCGCAGTATAGGAGTAGTTATCGGATCGTCTCAGCCTATGGTTCACTACTTCCACAAGACGTAGAAGTCGGGAAGTAGCAGTTTTTTGTTCCGGTAATATTTCAGTTATCGTTTCAATTATAAGAAGAAACCTGTTCTGAAATCAATAACAATTTTGTATGAATTGAATAATTCTTGTTCCGTTGATTGAAGAGGTTCAATTTACTTCTTCTTGTTTTGCATGATAGTGACTTTCGCTATGCATCTATTTTTGGCGATGTTTGGGCAATTACTGTTTTCGAAAACTGCATTTCATTCTCTCTATGAATTTCATGAGGTGAAATAGAAAATAAATTTTTTTTTGAATATTTTTGAAATAATGTGATTTCAATATTCCTCTAACATTCATTCCTTGAATGATAATGGAGACATCTCATCGTACACGTTCACATATCTAGCTCTACTATAACATTCTTCTGGTTAATTTGAATTTTTCCAATGAATGTTCTAGTGTTCATTTTCTTATATATATATATATATATATATATATATATATATATATATATATATATAGTATATGAAGAAAGAAGAAATATTTCATGTGAATTTGGAATCGAGATTACAACACAAAAGTTTTCAACCTCGACTGAGATACGAACCCAGGTCTCTCAGGTTTACGCCCTGTTGCTCTACCAACTAAGCTACCGAGGTCTACATTTCACGATGCAATTCCGACTATATCTAATTACTCTTTTGTTCGCAAGACCAGTCATCGACGCACGGGTTGTCGTCTTTGAAACTGCACGAATGTCGGTGATTTGAGAACATCAGATGATGATCTTTGTCAAATAAATGTTGCAATTTAGAGAAAAGATGTGAACGTTCGATGCTTGGTGTGTCTATGACCTGAGAGATGTTTTCTATTGAATCCTATAGACGGAATTGTGAAGTATTCATTACTTTACGGTATTCCACTTGGAGTCATAAGAAGATGTTTGGGGATTGAAATAGTTGCCTCACTTCGATCGACGTGGTCCTTGCAGAACGAAACAGCTGTCTCGCAGTTCCATTGAGTGTGGCATCGATTTCAATATTTCTCTAACATTTTACCTTGAAGGAAATGGAGGCATCACATCGAACGCGTTCACATATTTGCTCTACTATAACATTCTTTACGTTAATTTGAATTTTTCGGATGAATGTTCTAGTGTTCATCCTCCCAAATATTTCATTCAGTGCCATAAGCACAAAAACTTCATTTCCTTACATAGATAGGTATATATATATATATATATATATATATATATATATATATATATATATATATATATGAATATATATATATATATATATATATATATATATAAATTATTATATTATAAATTTATTTCGAAAAGTAAAACTCGTTCATTCCATTCTTATTTCTATATTTTTCGATCATTTATTTTCGATATGAACAATTAGTTATATATGTGATAAGATTCATGAGTGATTGATTCTAAAATTGTGTAAAAATTATTTTCCGTTGGTGAAACATTTTAGTATAATCTATACTCATGACTATGAATGAACGAGGCTCATTCATTGAGGTTTATGAAAAGATCTAGTTGCCTATGCCACTAGTATATCGATTGTTATTTTAGTCGTATGTAATTCTACTTCGTGATCAGGATAAATATGTACGTTCGAATCAATAAAATATTCTCTCCATTATGTTCGAATGCATGCTGTTTTGAACAATCGCATATTTCACTAATGTTACTTGCTGAATTACGAAACTGTTTTCAACAATGTCGCAAATGGAGTTCGATTTCAATTGTTTCTGAAATATCACCTTGTCTGGTAATTTGGAAGAATTAATGAATAAGTTTTTTACTCAATTATGTTTTTTTTCACCGCATTCACTACTATTTGAATAAAACACTTTTTTGTTCTAACATGAACGTTAACAAAGAAATTTTATGGATCTTGTGCAGAAAATGTAAATGTGAATTAATATTTCGATACACTCACGTTTTAGAAGTTGTTGAAGTAACTATTTATAGGTTTTGAAAATACCCAAGTACTATAAAACTCCATGAGAGACGTTATCGGTGATTATATATGGAAGTCGTGAATTTTGTTCTGCCAAACATTTGTGAATGAAAGGTTTTTATGCCTTAAGCCCATTCTGGAGGAGATGTGCTTCCTTCAACCTTATGTATGGATATTTGCGTATGCGTTTGCGTGTATTAAATAGAAATCTAATAGAAAAAATATTGAAATTTTTAGGTTAACTGATGAAGATTATTGATTAAACCGGTGATAGCTGAGAAGAATATTTATGGTATTGTACTGTATCCAGTGGCTCTTTGACTCATGAAAACTATTGGAGAGGTCGAACCGGTTTTCTTGCTCGAAAAATTTTCTGAATTTCAGATGAGAAATAGTGGGTTTCAAAGTTTCATTGATTGCCAACCTGAAAATACCATCTTAGATAAGTCGATACTCCAAGAAACTCTTCGACAAGCCTGACACATTTTTCGGCGTTGAAAAATGAAACAAACTATAAACACGCATGGTATTTTAGTGAAAATCTGAAAGAATTTACAGACATAATTATTCTTATAGACTATTACAAAGCAGTCATTATATAACTCTGAGAAGCTGTAACTATTTCTGAAATAAACATAAAGTATTATCAAAGGATCATCAATCGTTTGGGCCGAAACTGAATGAAAATCTAAATACATCATTCGAATGAAACGAAGTAGTTTTCTGATTTTCACTATAATTAAGTTATAATTAAGTTAAAAATTAACAATATTCTTTCGCCAGCACAGTGGCTTCATCAGATGTTGATGATAATCTGAGCTATTACATTGTGAACTGCCTGCAATTATCCTGAAGTCTGGAAATGAGCAGAGCACACATTTTTTTTTGACGTAGTGATGTGACTATAAAACATATTCCTTCTGAAGTGTGGGTTGTAACCACAGAATAATTTTCTTCGATTGCCTTTTACTGGAATAAATTCAATAAAAGAGAATTATTGATTGAAAGTTGATAATTTATTAAACTATTCGATAGCATTCTCTTATTAATTTCTATGTTTCTTCTAACAGGGTTATTTGTGGTAACAGGGTTAATTCACTCGAAATAAAAATGTATTAAAATTTCAAATAATTTTTAGAGAAATGAGTTTTCATTTCAAGCGTCATTTATCAAGCGTGGGTTTATCAGTCTTAGGTTGAAGGTAGACGTTACTCCGAAACTCACCATTGTAGTATTTTAACAAAAGATTCTTGAAAGAAACGTTGTAATTCTAATTCCTTGATAATTGACTCGTCCATTCATTTGAGGGCAGACATTTCAGAATTTACAGGCAAGCAGTTCACTAACCCAACAATTGATATCAATACACCCAAAGTCTAATGGAATACTTGAATAAGTCCTCGACGAATTGGAAAAGGAATATTTTCCTGGAATTATTCCATCACGCTAATTGAATTTCAATTAATTTAAGTAACAATCCAATGATGGTTATAACAGTCGAGAAGAAAGGAATTAAGATAAACTGGAATATATATATATATATATATATATATATATATATATATATATATATATATATATATAGTTGATATTATATATATATATATATATATATATATATATATATATATATATATATATATATATATATATATATATATATAATATCAACTGAGGAGTGTTGCCGTGGTAACGAATATAAGTGTAAAATTGTTGGGTTATCGGCAATCAACCTAATAAAGAGAATGGTACACAGGGTTAGAACAATTTGTCATCCTCAATATCTAAAGTCTGCTGAAACTAGACTCTTCAATATTTTCTTGGAAAATGGCTACTCCAGATTCTTCTTGACGAAGTGTTTTCAGCATCTTCCAACGATTACTCAAACCAGGCCGTTGGATAATGTTTCTGTGGGTGATGATATCTCTCAAAACACCAATTCCACGAGGTATGTTGTGCTGCCCTATATCCGGGGGTTGACACAAAGACTAATTCACGCCCTCAGTGATGTTCCAAATATAAAATTGGCCAGATATAACCCATTTTCTGTTTATAGACTCTTCAGTAGATTAAAAGACAAGATTTCCACTTTGTCCATCTCTGATTGTGTGTATCTAGTGAATTGTAAAGACTGCCATTCCGTGTACATCGGTCAGACGACCCAATCGTTAAAAAGGAGAATGGCGATTCACAGCAGTGACATCCGTCTGCAGCCGAGAAGATGCGCACTTGCCAGCCATGCGTCTTCTTTAAACCACAACTTTGATCTTAACCAGCCAAAAATTCTCTCAGTAGAGACAAATCACAATAAAAGAATGTTCTTGGAGATGTGTTATATCAGGAACATACCCAACAACATCAACAAAAGAGCAGACATTGAGAATCTTAGTTCCATATATAGCTACTTACTCTCGTTGGATGAGAATGGTTAACTTCGAAAAAATAGCTGAGACCAACGTTCAGACGTCCTGTCAACAGTTACAGAAAACACTCGTAACCTATGTGTCAATTCAAATAATGTTCTATGTCATAAGAAACGTCACTTTATTATATTTTTCATGTTTACATTATTATCTACATACTTATTCTTAAAATAACTTTCCTGCATTTGTAATCGATTATTGAATGACTTCTGTATTGTTTTTTGTCAGTTTAACCACTTATGTCAGATGTAGGTATTTTTCACTATCATTTATAATTACTTAACATCTTGTAATACGATTCCAGCATTCCTGAAGAAGAACTGAACCTTAGTTCGAAATATAGAATTACTGACGATTAGTCTTGGATTAATTTAATAGCCCAAATTGCCGATAACCCAACAATTTTACACTTATATATATATATATATATATATATATATATATATATATATATATATATATATATATATATATATATAGTACAGAAGTTATTCGTGCTAACCAACCACGTACGGACATGTAGAAATGTATTCGATGTAATGGATGTATTGGATGTAACTTTGATTGTGAATTTTCACTATAATGGAATAATACATTTCTACAATTACGCAGGTTAGCACGAATGATTTCTTCACTATATTTATCATTGCTTCTTGAGGAAAAAATTGATACTTCTCGGAGAATCGGTCAAGTGTTTCGCCTGCAAGTCTTAAAGACGACAATTCGAGCGTCGAAGACAAGTTTGTCGAATAAAAGAGTTGATAGATGAAGTTACATCTTGAAGTAAGGACCTCGGTAGCTTAGCTGGTAGAGCAGTGGGGCGTAAACCTGAAAGACTTGGGTTCGAATCCCAGTCGAGTTCCAAAAACTTTGGAATGTATCTATGATTCTGAATTTTCACCATGATAAAATGAAACGAAGATATGAATATATATATATATATATATATATATATATATATTCAATATATATATATATATATATATATATATATATATATATATATATATATATATATATATATATATATATATATATATATATTGAATGTTTTTAGCAATAATAGGCTTCTTTCAATATGAAAAACCTTATTCTCGTTGACGTTTCGTTGTTTATCACAACTTTGTCAGAAAGTTGTGATATGAAGTTGCCTTGAAGGACAATGGAGACATAGCATTGTTCATGTTTGCCATACCTCAGTTCAGAAATAACTAATGAATAATTGAATTTTATGAATAACTATAGATATCAAAATGTCAAACATATTTTTTAGAAAAATCAAATTACTTTTTTTGTATTTTCACATATTGATTTTTAGTATCAGAGGAATATTTATTAATAAAATGAGTGAAAATATGAAAAACACTGTAAATGAAAGAACAGACATTGAACATCTCAATTCTATCCACAATGATTGGATAAACCTTTCAAATAACACTCATAAAATGAATACACAACATTCACCAAACATCACATCTCAAAACTCATTTTTTCCACATCTACTTTCAATTTCATAAAGATAAAACAATTAATACACATATTCTGGATAAGTATAAAACTCAATTATATGTAAATATATATATGTTTATATAAATCACACTTATTAGAATCACATGGCTTGCCATGTGTTTTTGAGAAGTTTCCTCATGGTGAAGAAGACTAAAACTTCCGAAGCGAATGCTTAGCCAGAAATATTCCTCTGATACTAAAAATCAATATGTGAAAATACAAAAAAAACTAATTTTATTTCTTTTCAAAAAAATAAGTTTGACATTTCGATATTTATAGTAATTCATAAAATTCAATTATTCATTAGTTTTGACAAAGTTCTGATATACGACGAAACGTCAACGAAAATGAAGTTTTTTTTATATTTAATAGTGTTGGCGATTACTTGATGTAAATCCATTATAATTGAATATAAACTTAAATTCGAACACTTGAACTTATGAGTTACACTTTATTGACTACATAGCATGACGCGTTTCGTCGTTACAACCGAATTCTTCAGATGCTTACAGAATAATTCTGTATTCTGTAAGCATCTGAAGACAACATTATTCTGTAAGCATCTGAAAAAGTCGTTTGTAACGACGAAACGCGTCATGCTATGTAGTCAATAAAGTGTAAATCATAAGTTCAAGTGTTTGAATTTAAGTTTATATTCAACGAAAACGAAGTTTTTCATATTAAAAGAAGCATGTTTTTGCTAAAAATATTCAATATATATATATATATATATATATATATATATATATATATATATATATATATACAATAGAGATTCTGAAACAAACAATTTGTCCATCCTGAATATAAAGGTCAGGAAATTTTCTCATTTTTAAAAAAATATTTGCACATTGACTGCCTAATGAGAAAGGTCGAAATGATTCCTATGCTAACTAAGCACGAATAAGTACCGTTAAATTTACTGAACCTTGTTGCCTACTGATAAATTTTTCTGATTGATTCCGCCCGCTTTTGTATGGGCAATAACATATATTCGGTAATCAATCCAAACGAAAGTTTTTTCAATTGCATATTTGATTTTCATAATGATTGATATCATTGATTCTCAATATACATCGAGTTGTTCACTAAGAAATTTTCAGATTCCCTCGTAGCGATTGCGTGAATATGAAAACTATTAGCCCTAATTTGAGCCATCCGAAACGTGTCACGAATATTCTAATATGGTACTGGGAATTTCGTTCCACCGAGCGTTGTTTCAAAATTATGTGATATACATGACAAGCATAGAGATCATCATTTTAGAATATCGAGCGAAAATTTATATTCAATACAACAATTTTTTAACGAGGGGTTTATATGGAATTTCGCCCTTGATGTTGATTCTTCGATCTCACGAGTGAAATATATGTCTGCATTGAATTCAGAAGTGAGAACCCTCAAACAATGTTCAACTTTCTTACCAACCTTCTTTCATTAATCAACTGACTTAAGTCACTGAGTATATTTAAACGATTGAGCAAACAAATTATAACGTACTTCCTTACGAAATGTTGATGATTGCACCGGCTAGCTCTAAAATTTTACGAGACGTATAAAAATTCACCTGATTTATGCACAATATAGACAGTGAAAATAGATACTTATGTTTAAAACGCCTATTCGAGATGTTTTCATTCAAGATCACAAATTTAAATGGGAGATCTTTCTTATCTTGAATCTTGATAATAATCCGGATGTTCTCTGCTTGTTCAGGAGGCCTATAAGATGTTCAAACTTCAAAGTCAGTCGAAGTTGGGTGAAACTTGAATCTGCTTCAACTGCAGAAGATACGCTGAAGACTCGACTCCAGGAGATATAGCAAAACCCTAACTCGACGCTCCTGTTTCAACTCAACAGCAATATAGCTAAAATTCAGTCATTTGACCATTCCACATGAGGTTATTATTTTCTCTAATTGGGAGTTATACTTGTTGAGAATAAAGAACTCATCATATTATTATTACTATTATCATAAGTTCTGCATCAACTGTCCAGAACAAGACATTTGATATTCGATTCAGAGAAACGCATTTTCATACTTTTCAGAATCATAAACTCAAAATTTGGAGATTATTTTGATGAAAAGTATTGAATGAAATAAAATAAAAAAAATTATCGACATCAGGAAGAGGTCATTGACTCTTATAGCGAGATTGTTGATTTTCATGACAACTTTGCAATTTGGAAGTGAAGCACATAAACCGACAAGCGACTTCCGCGTAAAATCTACGGTTTGAGAGATTCGATTTGCCTCACTGTCGCTTTTTGTTATTTATATCATTAGTTCATCGAAACCGAACGAAAAGGCGTGTCTCGCTCGGGAATGCAGTTGATATCATGAGCTGCAAGTTTGTTTGCTTTGATTAGAACATTGTAGCCAAATTCGGAATATAATTGTTTAACTCTTGCTGATGAAACAATGTTGTTCACAGTTAGTGATAATATTGACGGTATGTTTTATGGTATTAATTATGATTTGTTTCTAATTCATATTGCGCTGAGTGATAGGTAACAATTCATGTATAATTGATCTTTTTCATCGATCTGATTACATCGATGATGACCTATAACTTCATTCGGGATAACACTTCTTCAGCGGGTGGGACAACTGGAGAACTTAAGGATATGATGATAAGAATTTGAAATGCCACTGTCACGTTGAACAACGCAATAAGAAGTTAAGGAAATAAACTCGTTCACATTTGAGTTACAATGCTGTTGTTCTGTGGGGTTGTTCGACTCGCAAGGGAAGATTTTTTTTGCACAGAACAGGATTGTACGCCTGATTTTGGTTTGAAACCACCGGAATCCTGCCGACCGTTTTTTTGTTTTTTGTTCGGAACAAATTATTGTTTCTCAAAAAAATTACTAGTTTTCACTAATATAATACGGGGAATAAGGACTCATTATGCATTTCCATACATATTACCACTGAGTTTGAGCTATCTGCAACTTAAGTAGGAATAAAACTATTCAATCATCTTTCGCAATCGTTTGAGTACCTGAATTCAATACGTTTCAAAAAAAAAATCAAAAAATTGTTATTTAAGTTTCGTTTTTACAGCTTAAGTGATTGTTTTCCCACAGAACTCATTTAATGTTTTTATTATCATATATTTATGTTGTAATCATTCTAATTTCTATTTGTTTTTACTTGTCAATTTCCATTTGTGTTATGTCCATTTGTGGCATGTGCTACACAATAATGTGATGTCTGGTAGGATTAACAAATATTATTATAATTATGATTATTATAAACTATAACAAGAGGAGCACATGATTCTTGGAACAGAATATCTGCTGGTGAAAATCGATATTCAAAAAGATGTAAAGATTAACGATATAAACCTAGATCTTGTACACGAAATGTATATTCAGGGGTATTGTTGAATGAAACTATGAGTATCGAAAACATTAGTGAATACATAATTTCAAATTTCTCGCAACACACCTGGATTTTAGATAGACTTAGAAATTAATTGAGCATGCAGAGAAACAACCATTGATGATACTATTAATGCGCCGGATTCAGAATTCTGTTCGACAACTGCGTTTAATCTTGATCAAAGTAGACTTGAGTAGCATACAGATGATGGGTTCAAAATAGAGCTTGCGATATATTTTAAGTCAGAATGAGTACATATTAATTCAAAAATATTGACTGTTCTAATTTCTCATCAGTTGAACGGTGAATTGTGTGAGAAATAGTGGGTCTCAAAGGTTTTTTGATTGGTTTTAGGTCATATCATCGTCATTGGTATCCTGAAAATATGATCTTAGATAAGTCGATACTGCAAGAAACTCTTTGACAAGCCTGACACATTTTTCGGCTTTGAAAAATGAAACTATAAACACGCATGGTATTTTAGTGAAAATCTGAAAGAATTTACAGACATAATTATTCTTATAGACTATTACAAAGCAGTCATTATAAAGCTCTGAGAAGCGGAAACTTTTTCTGAAATAAACATAAACTATTATCAAAGTCATTAATCGTTTGGGCCGACACTTGATGAAAATCTAAATATATACATAATTTAAATGAAACGTAGTACTTTTCTAATTTTCACTATAATTAAGTTATAATTGAGTTGAAACTTAACAATATTCTTTCGCCAGCACAGTGGCTTCATCAGATGTTGATGATAATCTGAGCTATTACATTGTGGACTGCCTGCAATTATCCTGAACTCTGGAAATGAGCAGAACACACTTTTTTTTGACGTAGGGGAATGACTTTAGAACATATTTCTTCTGGAGTGTGGGTAGTAACCATAGAATACTTTTCCTCGATTGTCTTTACTGGAATTAATTTAACAAAGGAGTATTATTGATTTGAAGTTGATAATTCAATAAACTATTCGATTGCTTTCTCTTATTGACTTCCATGGCTTCTAACAGGGTTAGTTTTGGTGACAGGGTTTATTCACTCTAAATTGAAATGTATTAAAATTTCAAATAATTTTCAAAATAGAGCTTCATTTCAAGTCAGATTGAGTACATATTAATTCAGAAATATCGACTGTTCTAACATCTCACCAGTTGAACGGAGAATTACAAAGGGAGAAGTTGAAGCTATTTTCATCAAACTTGCATGAAAAAATGCAAGTATGTGAATTCAATGAGAATGTGAATTCAGACAGAATAATAATACAAGAAATCTAAGTAATATTTACGTGGTTTCATGCAACAGAGCAGGAACTATAAAAGTTGATTTTATAGGAGTTCAATTATGTATGATGCACCACAAAAACACATCGAAGATTGTAAGAAATTGAATCTATTCAGAAGAATGTGTTGTGATTACATAAACAATACTTTGCGATATTTCCAATGTCGGTAGAACACCCGACTATGGTGCGCTAGAACTCGGGTTCGAGCCCCGATGAAGGCATGGGTGTTTGTGTATATCTTGATTTAAGTAGTTTAAATAATGATATATGCTGGGTAATGTACATTGATAACAATGGCCATTCGGAACCGGCGTTGAACTGTAGGTCCACTCAATTTAAAAATATATATTAATAATATGATATCGAATCAATCTTATGATAAAATGTGAATAGCAATTGATGAATTATAAAATTCATCAGTTGTAGAATCCCCCGCAAAATACAATTGAGTTTTCCGCATGAACTCTTCGAAAAATAGATCTACCAATCAAAAGATTTCATACAGAAATCTCAAAACAGAGAGAATACATTCGCAAGGATTCATTAAAAGTACATTTTCGTTGGGAAACTTTCTTCGTTTCTTCCATTTTGAAGCTTATATTTCTCAGGATTATCAAGTTTATAATTTTGGGCACAATATTTTGACGAGATCCAAAGACCCTGAATCATGTGTGAATGTCTGCTTTCTCATGCAAACCGTTCCATATATATTTTTTAAATCAATGATATTTCATTTCGCATCATTTAGCTCGAGAGATATAAATTCAAACGATCAAATTTGCATATTAGAAGGATTAGTAGCCGAAAGGTACGATGACTTCATCGCTTTCGGCTTTCTGGAGCTAGTGTATTCGATTTCAACCGTGTTGTTGAGCCGTTCGAAATTGAAAAAAAGAGAAACGTCGAAGCTTTACGGTATGTATGAAGTTTGATGAAAAGAACGAGTGAATTCAGAATTTTTTCGAAAAGTATTTCTTTATTCATCAATATCCATTTTGTCCCCTTCAAAGTTGTACCACTCAGATATAATGCACATATGTCACAGCTTCTTCCTATCCTCGAAGAACTTTTGAAATGCGCTCTTCTCGATAGCCATCAGTTCGTTCTTCGATTTCGATTATATTTCATTAACTGCGGCGAAAAGCTTTATTTTCATTGGTCTATTCAGTTCTAGGAATAAAAAAAAGTCGCAGGGAGCCAAATCACGTGAATACGGTGGTTGTTTTTCTCCGAAAAATGCAAGTACAAGCATTGATGTGTGAGCTGGTGCATTAACGTGATGCAGAATTTATGATTTCTTCCGATCATTCGAGCTTCACGAACGTTGCGTAACTTCCGTGTAGTGTCAACTTGTTGGCAACAATTCATGGTGCACCACGGCGTTATAATCGAAGAAAACAGTAAGCAAAACCTTCACCTGATCGAACTTGGTGTGCCTTTTTCAGTCTTACTCTTCTGACCGGTTCCATTGAGATGATTGGGTCTTGGTTTCGACGCCATATTCCACGTTAGTACACATTTCGTCACCAGTTATGACCTCTTCGAGCAAATCTAGATAGTCGTTGACGTAATTCAATAACTCCTGAGCAATAATAATGCGACGTTACCTTTGGTCAAAATTTAACAATTTCGGAACAAACTTGGCTGCCACACGTTGCATGCAAAAAATATTCGAGAAAGCGGCTTGGCATGAGCCGATTGATATGCCAACATCCTAATCAACTTTCCTAATTCGACGATTTTCCGTAACCATTTTCTTCAGTGTTTTCTATGTTTTCTTTGGTTGTTGACGTAGTTGCAAATCAGGACGCTCATCGTCATTAATGTCTTCTCGGCCTTCTTTGAAGCGCTTTTACCACTCACAAACATTGTTTCGAGAAAAGGTAGACTCGCCGAATGCCATAGTCGACATTGTAAGTTCGTTTGAGCACTTTTACTCGATTTTTAACGCAGAATTCAATACGAATTCTTTGATCCACTTTTTTCTTAAGTACGAAATCGAGAAACACACAAAAACGTGGCTGATAATTTTAAAATATGAGAAAAGTATGTGTATCAACATAACGAAAAAAAAATTGGATAATCGGATATGTCCACGAAAATTCAATATTCACTTTTCATTTGAACAGGCCTTGTAGGTCTGTGACCTCCACTCTTTAGAGTTGAGTGAATTCAGTATAACAATTGAAGATATCAAAGCTCCGCCCTCATTTGTTTGGATATGGAATCGGCCGAGAGAGTATGAGGAATGCAGCGACAATGTCCGAACACATTGTACCATTCCTGGGCGCGCGAATCTCAGTTTTAAGGGTTCCCCACACCAAAGCGAAAAAATTCGCGAGGCGAATTCGGGGCGAATGGATTCGCAGCGGAAAAAATCGCTCCCATTCATTCTCACACCAGCGCGAATTAATCGCTCGGAATTTCACACTGCTGCAACACTTCAGTTATAATCATGTCGTCGTCCGATGAAGAAGAGGCACTTTTACTCTTAGTACTGTTAAAAGAAAAAGGAAAACAAAGATAATTACAATTATCCTATTATGATAAATACAACCCCTTTCTATAATAGACCTTTCCATATGTTATTATTGTTGTTAAAAACGTATTGTCACAAATTATCGTGAGTTGATTTCCCCCGTGGAACCACTGACCATTGCCCTAAGGTAATACAAACAACATTTTGCGCAAATAATTTCTATTTTTCTACATTTTATTGATTACAAAAAAAAAGTATTATCATAAATCGTGATATAAGTACGAAGTTGATGGTTGACCATCTGTGACATACTGTTGTGTACATTCATTGTTTCCAGCATTATTGATCTGATTTTTATGTGCTGCAGATGATGGCGAAGATATAGAAGAAATAAATTTGATCGCATAAATTACTTCCAAATGTAGCATTTCTTACTCTGCAATCAGTTGTGTCATTTTCAGTTTTGTAATAGACTGCCTTCTGGGGAAAAAATTTTTTTACTGTCTTGTGCCACGAAGGAGAAATCTATTTCGTCTGTTTCTTTATTAACTCTTTTGCTTTTCAAATAATCTATCATGTCTTTTACGGACGAAGATGGTTCCCTACGACGCTTGGTTTTTTTTAGCAGGAGGTGCCATCATTTTTTCATTTTCATCAGCCACTCCGTTTTGTTCATCAACATTACTATCCTCCACTTGATGAAGAAAAATTGATTCCCTTTCTGAAAAAATGATAGAGGGTCCTGGCTCTTCTAATGTCTGGTCACTTGATGGGTCGGGCACATAGGTGTTGTTCGCACCTTCTGACCCCGAAGGTTCATTGTCCTGGTTGTTAGGGGCTGCTATATTTGAAGGGGTTTAAGCGAGAAAGAGTCGAAAAAAAGAGAGTGCTAAAAAGAGTCGAAAAGCTTTCATCTGTTTGGCCCATACCCATTTCTTATTGCTAGCGGCCTGTTCGGTTTTAGGTTTATTATTTCTCAAGACTTTCATACTTACCGTTATCACTTCCTAATTTACTGGCGACTAAAGTCCAAACTTGATCCTTTTTCCTTATGTTTTTATAATCGATAATTCATATAATATATGATAGTCATATCATATAAAATTGGATGGTTCTTTACTTCTTCAATCAACTCCTCAGTTGACATGTTGGCCATGAAACGATGAAAGAGAACGAATCGAGAGCGAAATAAAACGCTGTCTGCAACAAACTGGGAAAGTGGCGGAAAAAACGCTGAACGAATTGGCGAAACTTCGCTCCGGTCTGTGTTCCCCCACTAGCCGCCACGTAAATAGAGGGGAGCGATTTTTTCCGTCGCGATTTTATTCGCGATGAATTCGCTTCGCGATTTTTTTCGCTTCGGTGTGAGAGACCCTTTATGTCAGTTATAGTTATAGCACGTGTAGTACAGTAACACAATAATACTGACCTAGTGACCCAGTGAAGTGACGATAATTTCAGAAACATGATCAGAAACACTCGAAAGATAGAAATCTTCAGAAATGCATATCGTATTGTTTTATGATCATATGTAACTTATGGAATTGAAATGGCAAATGAAGGGCAAGTATTGAAAATTGATTCGAAAATTTTTTCAAATATTCACAAAGTGATAGTAAAATTTCCAATTCAACAGTACCTGAAGGAAAATGAATTCATTGATTTTGATGATCACTATCAATAAGATTGGATCACTTCTACAAGTAAGACTGATCATTTGGTATCAGTTGCATTCTCTATGGAATGGAAATGTCTACGAAGAATATTCTAAGGCAAAAAACTTTATGACGACTTTCCAGAGATTTTAATCTTCAAGCAATTACACTTCAGTTGCACAGTTCAGAGACGACTTAGTTATTTTTATTATTGCCACACAGTGAATAGCGCTCTTTTGTGAAAATTCAACGTTAACGAAATTAATCGTTTCGAATGAACTAAAGTGAAGTTGCATGAGATAAAATAGAAAGAACGGAGTGCACTATTAAATCGAATCGTTTTGCTTTCTAATGAATATTTTTGAGCACTGAAATAACGCATATAAATCGAAATATTATTATTTATCTTTATCACAATTCTGATAACAAAAGTCGACGAATCAATTATTCATAGTTTTATCAATATTAAAACTGTAACTGAGAATTCATGAAACTACTATGAGTTTCTCTTAGGTAATCATAATACATTCAAATTATAACTTTATCTCTTCAAAATTCATATTCTTCAAATTTTCTTCGGAGATTTATCTGTGAGAGTTCAGGTAAATTCCGAAATTTAATACCGAGATATTCATTTTAATATAATTATAATATTCATTTCTCAATTCTTAACATTCCAAATTACATGAAACAACTCAATTAAGATTCAAATATATAAAGACAATGTCATTAACCACTTACAACTATAAAATAGCATAACTGCTTACTGTGTAGAAACTAAGGATAGATTAGGTTTCTTGAAGATTTGATCTCAGTACTTGAGTTTGTTACCTGAACTAGTCGTTTGTGCTGTGAACAAACTTCCAGAATTTGAATGAACTTACATAATTCGATATTTGTGAATAATTTAACAATATTCTTCTAGAGAACGATCAATGAAACAAAGTTACAGAAATTAACGAGTGAAATATAGAAATCAGAAATTGGCCAGCATAGTAAAGAAAAAAAAACAAGGAAAACAGAAAGAAAGAACAACCCTGAACTAGAAACCCTCAAGTCCCCGAATGATTACTCACATACCTGAATTCATATTTAACATTTAAAGTGTGACTGCTCATTATTTGATCAGCTAGTAAATCATTAATGATTTCATATTCCTCGGTCTCCGCCTCCTTCGCACCGATGAAATAAAAGTTGAAATCCATTTTTGTAATTCAGCGAATATAAATTTGAAAACTATTGAAATTTTGTTAACGAAGATATGAAAAAACGGGATAAATAAAAGAAAAAATATGAGTCAAATCGACCAAAACAAAAACTGTTTAATTACAACAACTAATTATTTCTTGAACGAAAAATATACTAATGAATTAAAACTATTATTATTGATAATGAAATAATATTTAGAATCTTCTCATAATTTAATATAAATTTCTAATAATTTAAATACGCATGACAAGTTTCGAAGTTCTACTTCTCTATCAAATGCTGAATTGATACGAGGTGTAATTTTACAAACTCAATACTTATAGCTATTTTCAAAGAAATACCATGTATGCTCTATGACTAACTTGGAATGTGGACCATAGAATACAATTGATGTTTTCCAAAAAAAGAATCGTACACCTGGAAATTAACACAGAAAATGAATTTCTTAAGTCAGGTATACCAACTAATTGTAGGAAAAGATACAAGTAATATACAACTGAGATTTCTAGAAACAAATAAAATTTTTGACATGAAAAACATAAAATTGAAAGTAAATTAACTAAAAACTAGGTAATCAATCTGATCTGCTACCTGAAATATTGTTATCCAACATATTAATAAGAGGACTCTATAAGTAGTTAACCTCTAACTGGCTATTGAGTGTGGAAGTACCGAATTTTCGAATTGTTAATATGTAACGATTCTAGAAGATTCAGCTTGAAAGGTTTATTCTCTCTATTTAGTATTTCAAACTCTGAACTAAATATATGACTTTCTTCTAACAAAAGGGTTAGCATAATGGGAATCTGTTTTCTGTTTCTCAAAACTACGTTTATGTTCCGAAAATCTAATTTGGTAAATTTATGGAAGTTCTTCCTATATAAAATTTTTCACAACTACCACATTTAATTTTGTATACCCCACACATTTGATTTTTGTTAATTTTTGATATATAATTTTTTTTTATTTTTGATTATGTAACCAATATTATTAGTGGTCCGAAAAGAAATATTAATCTTGCAGCTTCCTTAAAGTAATTTTAATTTTAAACTAGGTGTCCCTATATATGTTGGAACACTAAATATTGACTTTTCTTTAATAAGAGGATAAACTTCTGAAACCGCTCTTTTGAAAAGTTTTTTGTTCATTGAATTTTTAATTATTTCTAGTTTGTATTATTATCGGTACTGAACGACTTGTGGTTTGTTCTTTATTTTCACTCGTTTCCATCGATATTCGCGAAAATATTACCAATAATTGATTAAATATACCTTCAGCAAATGGAGTTTCTGTTTTTTCAGATCCTATCAAACATAGATTTCTGTACCTTTAAACTTTCTGAGAGATCTGAGAGCGTTCTTTTCATCT
Organism: Henosepilachna vigintioctopunctata; assembly: GCA_030704895.1. Taxonomy (NCBI): domain Eukaryota; kingdom Metazoa; phylum Arthropoda; class Insecta; order Coleoptera; family Coccinellidae; genus Henosepilachna; species Henosepilachna vigintioctopunctata. The sequence goes on along the minus strand of JARQZJ010000112.1, from coordinate 680,669 downwards.
TCTACGTTATCGAATTTGACGGTGACAGACCGCTTTTCCCCCGGATTTACTTTTCTCTCAATACTTTATGCATGTAGTCTGTTCACAGATAAGTTCGGGACAGTACACTTCAGAATATTAGCTACTTCAAACACAATATTATCCTCTTTTTCATCGGTTATTCCGTGAATATACATGGTATTTAAATTTTTTCGGCTTGATATATATCGTCCATTTTCTGATCAAGCAAGTTAATTCTGTTCTGAAGATTTTTCATCATTTGTTTGGATTCACTTTCATGAAGGTCAAGTTTATCATCAATTGTTTTGAGCATATCCCCAAAGAAATTTCTGTCGTTGGATATTTCAATGGCAGATTCTTTTATTAAGTATTTTAATTTGGACTTCTGCTGTCGATTTCTTGCAGGGGCAATGTTGTACCAAACCATTCCAAATACCGTCGAAACACATGATTCAAATCAAATGTTCACTCTTTAATAAATCAATATCTTCACATGCAACAAAGAATGTAGTCCTTGAATTGAATAGCTCTATTGCTCTTTCAATTATCATCACCTATATCACAATAATGATGTTTTGAAAAATCCTACCGATCTTCAGCTTGGTTGAGGATTATTCCTAAAGACGACGCAACCTCTGCTTAATGGGCGTCCATTCTAATCGAATAGATACTGATTATCTTGCCTGTCTAGTTCGAGATCTTGTGATTTCTTCATCCTGATAGTAGTATTGACTCGAAATCCATTGAACATATTTTAGAGCAGATGGTGAAAAATTTACGGCGATACATGCCACACCCTTAGAAACTCCTAGTTGATTCTTAAAAACCAGATAGCTTTTTAAATGAATTAGATACTATTTTAAAATTTGAACAACAGTGCACGAAACTAGTACGACAAACCGATATGAAGTATTTCGAGTCGTTCGATATCTTTCCTCGGAGAACGTCTCAAATACGTCGACAATTAAATCAGCCAGATTTGATTTGAAAATCAGCAAGAAATTAATCTCTTATATCCTACATGTAACCTGTAATACTCCGATATATTTTCTGTTTTAATTTATCATAAAATTTGAAGGTCAAATGTAATGAAATATATTCTCTGCAAATTTCATACATTGAATTATTTTCAGTACTTCTTTTGATTCATGAAAAAAAGTACTCTTTTATGGTTTTCGTGTTCAACTCCCATTCGAATTTTCATCCAACATTCCATAGCGTGAAAGATAGCAGTTCCAGTTTTAACAAAACTAACGTTAATTATAGCATCTGAAATAGTTTGGTGATACATTTAATGGTGAAGGAACAGCAATAACAATTATTTTAATTGTTTCGTATTTACACACAATATGGCACTAATGACATGCAATTAAAGCTGAAGCTGACTTACCGTCTAACTGGAAATAAACTCATTCGAAAATTTTCCATGAATAGAGATTGTTTTCTTGATCATAAAAATTGCGTTTTACACCCCTTCGAAATTTGAATATTATTCAAATCAATTTCATTCGATTTTCATAAAGGGAATTTCTTTTATTCTCATTGAGTTGCCATACTCCTCCGAAAATGGTTAACAGATTTTGATGAAATTCAATATGTATAATCTAAAGACCTGACAATCGGTTGTTATCTTTTTTACATACCCCAAAGTGATGAAGGTGCCAAAACAATTTGTACTACTTTTTCAAAAAAATGTTCATTTTCTAAGTTTTGTAATGTGGCTAAAAGAACAAACCTTAATTTTAACCTTCTTCAACCAACCCTTATAGTGAAATGACTACACAGTTATTTAAAAATATTCAGCTATACTCGATAATTATATGAACAAAAATTATGAAGACCCATCCAAGTGTGACCAACTGTACTGGTACCACTACAGTAATGGAGTATCACATTTCAGATCATTCAGCTTTGAAATTTACGATCGGTGATCTGTCAGTTGAGTCTGACAGAGCACCGGTTCGCTACAAAATTGTAGCGAACATAAGGTTCATTAGTGAAGCTCGGAAAAAAATGCAACCGAAAAAGCCAAAAATATGCGCATTCAAATGCATCACAACTTGACAAAAAGTGCAAAGATTTTAGAAAAAATGCAAGAAATGATGTATATTATAATGTGGAATAATACTATTATTTCATTATTTTACTATGGTAGGGAGAGGGGGCGGGATTTAATAGTTTTAATAGTAAACGAAAATTTAGAGTATCAGATTTTATTATTAATAAAATAATAATTTTACAAAGGTAATATCAAAATTATTATGGCAACAATAAAACAAAATAACAATATTTAAACAGATCTAAGTCACGTTTTACAATCATTGTAAAAACTATTAACAATTATGTGTTTTTCAAAGTTTTCTAGGAGGAAACTTTGACTCTTGTCAAAAAACGTGTTTGAAAATTGAAAAACTTCAATCAACATCAACGGATGTAATGGGAGAATATTTATATTTAAAAATGATGTTTAATTCTAAATTTGGAATATTTACATCGTTTTCGCCGATAAATATTCTTCAGAATTTGAAAGCCTGTATTATTTTGATGAGCCACAGAACTGAATTTATTTAGATCGACGGTCCCAATTTGTTCACCGACTTTCTTACAGTTTGACTCAAACTGGCTAATTAGAGCTACTGATTCCGTTAATGGAATACAAGATTTTTCTAAATTTCTAATAGTGGTAGATACGAACATATAATTGGTTTTTATACATATCAAATTATTCTTTATCAATGAATTTTTAAAAATATTTTTTGAGTTTAAAATAGATGTAGATGGAGAGTCACTCAGATCGCCCACCACATGTTAAATGGCGTGGTAATTGTCAGCATAAAATAACGCTGCATCCAACCAGGTACCCCAACGAGTTATTATAGGTTGAGGAGGTAGGGCAAGATTTGGAAATTTTTCTTTGTAAAATTGAACGCGTGTCGGAGCTTTTAAAAATACTTATTTTACATAGTTAATTAGAACATTGACCAAAGGAAACTGCTCTCTGAAACATTCTGTCACTCTATTCATTCCATGAGCTAGACAGTTCACATGTTGCAGATTCGAATAAAATATTTTTAAATTTTATCCAAGTTTAATCATATAAGGTGCTGATCAAATGGAAATCGTTCAATGAATCAGATGAAAATTGTTCAATGAATCTTGGACAAATCGTGCAATTGTTAAATTATTAGCTTCTTCAAGTTTTCTTTGAAGCAAAAAGGTAGGATCTGCTTGGATTTGTTTCCCCTAAAACACCTATCAACACATGTGCGATATATCTACCACACGAATCGGTGGTTCCGTCTACTACAATATAGAAATGATTTGAATTGACTTCGCTTTTGATACAAGTTAATGTTTGTTTATAAATTGAGTCGACACTTGCTTTACGTAAGGTCGACTCGTCAGGAATATTTAGTTTACAATATTTTCCTAAAAGTTCCTTCAGGTTGGGATTATTCTACTTGCTCAACGGTATGTTACTGGCAATCATTGCCTTGCAGAAATCCTCATTGAACTCTTTTTGGTCGTCTTTTTTTGGATTCTGTTGTTGGAGACAACCTCTTAAGGTTTGTTGCGATGATAATTTCTGCATACTGGAAATATGCTTTGCAGATTTCACGCGTTGATCCATAAAGAATTTCTTCTCGGTATGGATCTATAATGAGAACGAGAAACTACTGATTATTTTTACGAGACAAATATACGCAAAAAAAAACAAATATCTGACTGCAAAATAATTCGACACCCTGTATGTTTTTAAAGGGACAATTTTTTTACTTGGTAGGCACAAAGAACGTGTCAATCACGTCCGACCATTTCATTCACCCTTTTATTTTATAATTATCTCTTAAATATACTTACGAAATGTAAGTATCGATTTTTGAACAAAATGAGTCTCAAGTATTGAGTTAGTTTATGATAACTATATTTTTTTTCAATTTCAATTATATTTGTCATGTATATGAAGTTTCCATTTTATTCTATGTAGAATGTTCTCGAAATATCATTAATTCATCATAAATTCAAATCATTTCAGCCAGCCGAACACTAATGAAGCAATACAATATTTTATCCCTCTAACACAAACATGAAATAAAAAAAAAACTTCAGCAGAGCAGGTCGACTCATATTTGTTCATGCAATAAATATGAAAATGTAGTTTGTCGACGCGGATACTATAAAGCGCAATTATATCGATGGCGTACCTAATCAAATAGCTCGTCAGCCATAAAAATATGACAACTCTTCATCGAAAAAGTACAGAGCAATCTTTCTGCTATTCGTGTTATGTGGGAGTCAGATAATTCTATTCCGAAATAGCGTAGACAAATAATAACACAGGAATATGAGTCTTCGTGGCACCCACCACATTCTTTCCAAGATCGTGCTTTTTCACATCCAATTGAAATACTTTCTTAATTGCACTTTGAGACTTTTCAGCATCGCAACGAGCTGTATTATAAATTTTTCTTTTTAATGCTGTATATAAAGGGTGTCCCAAAGTTAACGCAAGATTTAAAATTGCCACCATTTAATTAACTAATTCAACTAATCAACAGCGGACAGTTAAGGGTTGGTAAAAATGGAGCGTAACACGATAGAACAACATGTCTTTATTATAAAACAATATTTCAAAATTCCGGAAGACAGGTTCCAAACACACTTGTCGTTGCAGACGCCAAACACACTTGTCATACAAAAACAATCCTTTCAAATGTTAATATCGTAGCAGTGCGTCGGAGTGAACTTCAAAACCCAGGAACCTCAATAAAGTCCACACACTTAAACCCACACAAACAATACAACAATAAACAAAACAACTGAAGCCTGCAATTTGCAGAATGAATTATTTAGCATGGATAGATCGGCATCACATGCATGCTGATTTTTTGAGCCAATCATCTTAAGTGACGAAGCTCATTTTCACCTAGATGGGTTTGTTAATTGCCAAAACTGCCGCTTTTGGGATTCTGAAAACCCAAAAACGATCGTCGAAAAAAATGCATCTGGAACATTTCACTGTTTGTCGAGAATTTTGATTTTGAAGTGCAAAAGGACCATAGCTTTTTGAAAAAGAGGCTGATCAAGCAGTAATTGTCACTACCAACTCACAACTCACAATAACAAAGGACTTTATTAAATTAGAAAGAACAGCTCTCAGAAATGCATCGTTAGTGTTAAAAGGTATCAAATAATATAATATATATAAATATATATATATAAATAATAATTTTTTATGATATATTAAAATAACACATTTTTTCTCAACAGATATACATTCAATTACAGAGAAAAAATAACAAATTGTACACGAATAATGAAAAATGAGAAAAAATTAACAAGAAAACAAAAAAGAGAGCAAAAGCGAATATATACAACGAAAAAATTAAATATGAATAAATTGAAGTAGTATTGAAAAATAACCAGATGGAACAAACTAAAAATAAAATATCGTCTATTACAAAGTTACATATGGTCAGCAGAAGTTGACCATATAGTAACGAATTATATTTGATGAATAATAAAAAAGTTGAATTAAAATCGATTGCAATAGTAATATATCAGTAAACAAATACAACAAACTGAGTGGATGATCGCCTACACGCTGTAAGCGTTGGCACGAGAAGAAGAAGAATTGAAAAATGACAAACAAGGACTTGTATTTGAAAGGACATTGAAGAAGCTGGATTCATAATACATGACACTGGTATTCAAATTATGAAATAAAATATGAGTAAGTCATTCAAATTAAACATTTCACAATATCCCTATGAAACCGAAGTTCAAGTGTGGGATTGACGATAATATACCTTCATAATCCAATGTAATACATTCCTTGTGTTTAGTAGAGTAAAGTGAGGAAACGAATGTTGAAATTAATTTCGGAGCTCAACATGTACACAATTTCCGTGTTTTTGACACCTGCCATTGTTCCCAGCATGCGTTGAAGTTAACCTTTTATGCCTCAAGTAAATTTATTTTCTCGACTGTTAATAAATTGATTTGTCACAAATGTGATATTTCTTCAAGAATAAATTGATACGTTGCATTTATGCCATGCATAAGAACACTTAAAAATCGGTCGTTCAGTATAAAATTAATAATTTCATATTTCGACACGAACGTAATTTTTTGTTGTTTCCGAGAGAAAAACCACCTTACTTTTCCAAATCTTCGATGTATAATCACTCATTCAGAAATCACCTACCTGAGTGAATAGTTAAATCATCAACAATAGGCAATTTATCGATAATGAAGCGTTTTTCGGTATTGACACATTTTTTCTTATACTTTATTGATGTATTGACACATTTTTTTATACTTTATACTTGTCATTTAAAATATCAAATGACAGTTAAATTTTTAATTTAGTATCGTTGACAATTCATGAAATAGAACAGTATATTGTTGAACAACGCGTCTAAATAATACTGAATTTAATTTCTTATGAATTTTTCATGAAAAAACGTTCAAATTGAAATGTTTTTAGTACATTTTCAGTAATCATTAGTGATTCTTATGGCTCACACAATAAGCCAAATGAATCAACAAGATCGAGAATATTACAGGAGTTTGAGAATAGTGATTCAGTTCAAAACGTAAGGGCCAACCAATTCGTCAACGTCTAGAGCGTTCACAAGAGAATATGAATGTAGTTCGTAAAAGTGATGAAGATGCTCCAAGAATATCAATTACACGACGTTCACAAGAACTATACATTTCCCAAACAACTTTATGGCAAATTTTTTGCTAGGCTTTATAACTGAAGCTCATGAGTTAAGTTTACACATGTATTGAAGCCAACAGACCATTTAGATCGTCGTCAGTTCATTAATTTCATCAGAACTAGTGTAAAGGAGTTAAAGGTGGTCATTTATCAGATATTATTTTCAGGATGTAAATGTTAAACCTCAATCTATAAGTTTCAACAAAAAATTCATTCTTTGCAATCAGAAATGTGTTTCAATGCATCACAGGAACATATTTGCAGAAAAAAATTTTCTCAACTATGAGCCAATTAAGTAGAAATTGAGATCAAAGCTATGTAATTATCATTTGAACGCACTATGACAGTATATTTATGAAGCGGAATAAGAAATAGTTGAATATAGTCGAAAAAAAAAAATTGAGGTTATTGTTTGGTTTCTATGCAGTGTTTTCAATCTGCCGTTTCTGGCAGAAATTTCTGTTAGAAATTCCCTTTGAAATGTTTTAGTCATGCCAGGTTTGAACAATTTGTAAAAACCTCTTACAAAGTAATCTATAGAGTGAAGAAGTATGCGACTGATTATTTTTATTAATTTCGAATTTCACTGACGTTTCTGACACAATCATGTATTTTCTGGATGCATGTCAATAATAATGAATATTTTCATTGGTATAAGGTATGCAAATACCTGATACTAATAATAATATTTCAACATCTTTTGTAGTATAACGAAAACAAAATTGAACGAAGTTTTCTCTCCTATATACTGATTCGATCAATGAAGCTCTATTATCAAGCATACATTTTATTAATCTTTGCTTTCCTATCGTTTTGTGCATATATTGCTAGTTCCAGACCGTAAGGAAACTAAAATCCTATTAAATTTTATAATCATGTTTATATCATAACATCTATAATATATAAGAATATAAGAGTATTTAATTTCATTACATGATATATCACTTACTCATGGATTTTCTCCAAATTCAATGAATCAGATAAATACATTCGTAAGAGATGTGGCATTTCTAATCCTGCAGAATCATGACAGACACGTAAAAACGGCTAAATGCCCAAAATGAAATATGTTTTCCCTGGCCTTGTTCCCGTTTTCGAATATTGAAGGGTAAAATTCCTTCTATTAGTTTTATGTTCAATTTTTTTCATCGGTAGTCATGAATGTTACCTAGATGTGAGGTTTAGTGGAGTTACTTCACAAAGTGCCTTCGTAAATGACACTAAGGTTTCGCTTATCTCTTGGTGAAATAATATGTTGAAAACAATAAATTAAAATTAACAAACTTAAGATAAGAGTGTTAATTTCAATTTATTGCTTCTACCTTTGTTAACTTAAAAAATTATTGGTTCTTCGTATAATCTGAAGATTTTATTGTTTAATTGAAATGATTTATTATTCAATTTATTGACCATGGTAATTTTTAAACTCATTTTCACCATATCTAAGAACTGGTGCGGCGCATTCGCCATTTCGTGTGTAGAACTTCAGGTTCCTCTAAGTAATTCAATTTGAAGATAAAATTGCACGAGCTAACCAGTTAGAGTATATTGATAAGTCCCAGATAAATATTCTGTAGCTTTGATCTGAAATAGAGTGAGTATCCTTGAAACATAACTTTCACTTCAAATGCACATTGATATACCTACAATGATCAATGATATACCTTCACTAAACTGATTCACGAGTATATTAAATATTAAATAGATTTGTCCGTTACCTCTTGAAAATGCATAGTATTTTAGACGCAAATGCACTTGCCTCTGCAGATTCGTAATATTTTCGAGCATTTTTGTAAAGAAATTCCGATCTTTTCAATATAAGTACAGACTTGACCAGCAATAAACTTTGTATTTTTCTCTTCTCAGATTGTCCTACTCCACAGTGTATACTTTTTATTTTTTATAAACTGGAATATCTACTTTTTTGTGATTCTCTATGAATGTAGATGTCAAAAAATTCATGTGCTTCAGTTATTTGGGTTTTCCATATTTATGAGGTCCAGGTGGTTTTTGCCTTGTCTTTAATCCAGCGAAACGAAAAAATGATGAGTTGAAAGAACAAGTTTTCTGCATAATTCTGATGATTTTCAATTTCATGTGAATGTGTGAAAGTTATTTTTGTTTGTTGTTCATTGTTACAGAGTTATGTACTCAACTTGAATTAAATGTTGAGGAATACAGTTATTCAATGAAAATTTGTCTATTGTAGAACTTGTGAATTCTAATATTCTATTTTTTTTTGAGACATATTCTCATATCATGAATAAAATGGTATATCGTTCTGCATAATGAGTAATGATTGCAAGTTTTCATTCAATGTGAAGAACAATTTCATTGGCTTCCTCTTCAGTATTGAAATATCTAAACCTGACTCTAATTACTCGTCAATTTCGGAAATTCTAAATTATAATGATTATTTTTGTCGGTATTGAAATCGAGGTTTCTCCAAATGATGTTTACAAAATAATCTACTTCGTTATTATAGAAATATATATTCTGAAATATAGCGTATGAACTGAAATTTACAATCCTCGTGAAAAATTAAATGTAAAATATTCAAGGTGACACGAAATCGAATAACTAAAAGCAATAGCATTTTTCTATAGAAATGGATATCATACCCAGGGTAAAACATGCAAGTATTTTGTTTTTGCAGATGATATTGAAATATCTACTGCTATTCACGATTGCGTCAGAATACAGTCTTCCTTTGATGCTGTTAATTTATGGTATAACAATGCTTAAACTGAATATCAGTAAATGTAAAGTTTCATCATTTCCTCGAAAGTTTTCTCCAGTCCACCACACCATTGGAAGTTCCAATATTAGATAGATGTGTTGAGGTTAAGGGTCTGGATGTTTTGGTTCTTTTCGACTATGTCTTCCTTCTGTCCTTCGCCGAACACATAATTTGTATCACGGTTTCTGCTTCTAGAATGCTGGGTTATTTGGTCACAAGTTAGGATAACTTTGTTTCAAACTTTGCACGATGAAATCGGTGTACTTCTCTTTCATTCGCAATAAACTGGAACATACAGTGCCGGATTTATATTTTTTATGAGTGTAGGCCACTTCATTTCCGCCGCCCCATGTACATACTTTTCTAACATAATAATTTTCCATTTGTAGTAGAAGAGGCCTTGAAGTTAAATAAAATTTGAATTAGTCATCAAGAAGGTGAAAAAAAATCAAAATTTACAATTTGCAGAGGAGTGACCGTTCTCTGAAATCTGCCGGATGTAGGACGCTGCCGCTCCTAGGCCGCGGCTGCGTCTATACGACTTATTTATAAATCCAGGACTGCGAACATGATTCTATAATTTGGTCTCGTTTTTACAATAATTCTATATTCGACTTGGAAGCAGTTCAGAGGAAACGTCTGAAGTATGAAATAATAATATTAATAATAATTGAGTGTAAGATAAAATTCAATCACTCTCTAGATTTACAGTTTGAACCCTAGATTTACACTTCAGTGAAAACATAGCATGATGCGTGGTGGCGTTACAAACGCATCCAAAAGCCTTCTCATACGGATACTATAATACACAATTCCTCTTGTCATCCATATTCAAACAAAATAGCAGCTTTCCATAGTATGATCCAAAGAATAACAAATATTCCATTAACAGGAGAAAACTTTAATAAAGAACTGGATATCATCCAACAGATTGCGGTTAGTAATAACTATGAGAGTGATCTAGTTGTAAACATTATCCACAAAAAACTTCATCACAAAACTTTATTTTACTATTAGTATTTCATCATCAGTCTGATAGAAATCGGAAATATAATAATTTATCATACTTTGAAAGACTTAGTCAAAATGCCAAACCCTTTCATACGAACATAATTTCGATATTTCATTCAGAACAAGCAGAAATTGATGAAGGCACATCAGAAACCATAAAAACAGAACCAAAAAAGAATATAAATTTGATGTTTACCAATTGAATTGTGGCTCATTTCTCGGTGTATGCATAGGTAAAACGAGCAGAAATTTTGGCTCTAGAATCCATGAACATAAATACAGTTCAACATTCAATAAAAGCAATTCAAATTATGCAAACCATTCATCGACAGAAAACCACACTTTCGATACGAACACTTTCAAAATGTTACATAATATACAGAAAAGTAGTGAATTAAATTTTTAGGAAACAATAGAAATGAAATGGCATAAAATTCTGGAAATTTTGCTAAATGAACAGGTACCATTAAACAATTCACCCTTGCTTAATCTTTTTAGGCAATAAAATCAAAAGTTAGAACGAAATATCTTGGGTTGAACCCAGCGTTATAGAATCCTAAATTTCCATTGTTATTCATAACTGTTTTGTCGAATTTGTTCTTAGTCAATATTCTATTAGCATCTGAAGAGTCCGTTTGAAACGACGAAACGCGTCATGGTAGGTTTTGAATAAAAGTGTGAATCAGAAGTTCAAGTGTTTGAATTTTATCTCATATTCAATTATAATGCATTCACATCAAGTAAACACCAATCCTATTCATTAAAATAAGAATAATATTCACAAATCAAGGCCTGCACTGCAGTGGAATAGTACATTTTATGTCAATTACAACAGATCAAATACGCCACGTTCTCCTATCAACTTTATAGTCTGAGAGCTAGCAACGTTTTCGGGAAAGAATTTCAGGTAGGCCAGTTTTTAGATATGTTATCTCAATCAATCTCTTTGAGTTTACGAGGGTGGTATGACTGGCGGTTGTGGTTGCGTTCATCATGCGCATCCTACCTGTACAGGTAAAATATCGATTTTTCAAATCATTTCAAGAAGTTTTTTTTATTTTCATTGAATTATTTGCAAAAATTGTAAACAAAGAAAATATCTCTGCCAGATATTTTTATTGTCGACAAAAACCGTGCCAGATGAAATTTGAATTAGAAAAATTTTTTTTCAACATATTTCAGTATGGCTGAAACTTTTATATGATGTTATTCAAGTATCTAAAAACCTAAAATTAATTTGCCAAACAATAATTCGATTTTCAAACCTTCAGTCAGACCGATTTAAAAGTGAAAATTGATTGGGCATGTTGAAAGAATACAGACAATCACAAATTCTTTCACAGATAATAACTTATCACAAGACGATGGCAATCCAGAAGACGACGATGATAATGAAAATGACAGCAGTGATGATGATGATAAGTATCAATATGCCTCCGTTTTTTGTGATACAATTATAAATTGAAAAATTAAATTTTTGTTAATTTTCATAATATTTTCTCAATTTTGTACAACAATAAATAATTATTTTGATACTATATTGTTCCACATATTCAATAGATATTCTTCCTCTGTAATTTATTCGATAACAATTCCGAGATCAAGCAAAATGATCCCACCTCACTTCGAATTATTGTTTGGCAAACTAATTTTAGGTTTTGAGATACGTTTAACCTTGAAGTTTCAGCAATTATGAAATATTTTGAAAGAAAATTATTTTTTCAATTCAATCTATGCCATGGTCTGGCATGGTTCAATCAATGATAAAAATATCTGGCAATATTAGATACATGTTGCAAAAAGTTCAATAAAAATAATGAAAGAAAAACAAAACTTGAAAAATCGATATTGTGCCTGTACAGGTAGGATGCGCACTGATGAACACAACCACTACCGCCAGCCAGACCGCCCTTATGACGTCCGGGACAGTGAGAGAGATAACATATCTAAAAACTGGCCTACCTGAAATGCTTGTTTTTCCGACGTTGTTAGCTCTCGACTATTATTTGTAATCTTCATGATGGGTCTTGCGGTCAATGTGATCTATTTTGATCGGATTTTGTGATTTTGACATGCCACTCAGAACATCGCAGGATGTAATATTCTCATGAACTTAATTTGACTGAGTATTATAAAATAAAGTAGTTTACACATGACTCAGTATTATAAAATATTTCAATTTTAGTTTGTTTCATTTGTTAACTTCAACTATAATTCATTAACTTCCGTTGACTACATGTAACTTTGTGATAGATAATATTTTATTGTTAGTTTTTTCCATTTGGTCAATTTTCATTACTATTTCGATTCATCTTAATTTTATTGTTGTTGTATATATTCGTTAATACTCTCTTTTATTTTTTTAATTTCTATTAATTTTTATTTGTGTGCAATTAGTTATTTTTTCCCTGTAATTTGACCTATATCTGTTGGGAATGAATGCATTGAAATTATTATTATTATAGAAACATCTGAAACACCACATCGCAGACAAAATGTTTCTCAAGAAATTACGCAACGGTAGCTGTTTGACATTGTTTTCGATTTTCTAGATCCCGATTCCTGAAGATTTTCCGAACTTGCATATTGGTAGTGCTCGAAATTGCTTTAACCAATGCTCTTTTTCTGAAGTTTTGCGTACCATATCAGGCTTATTTTGTCTTCAGGTTGTTAGGTCATGCAGTAGAATATGACCTGCATCTGTTATTTTACAAAGTCTCCTTCATTGTCAGAATTGTACACTGATACAATTTCTTTTTCAAGTGTTATGAATTCACTGTTACTTCCTGAAGTCATAATTTTCAATCGAATGAACATTAATGTAAATAAACACATTATACTGTATTCAAATCCAATTTTGTTCTCTTGCCAGATTCAACCAATGAATCTCAAACAAGAAATTTGCCACAAAACTTATTCAAACACAACAGAGGTATTACTTCAAACGACTCAAAGCTTCGAGGATTCACCCTGATTCTTCTTTTCATTCTATTCGAGGCATTTTTCCTCGATTTCCTTGATTTCTAAGAGAGGACATTTGTACGTTTCTCTTTTGATATCGTTACCTTGTACTCCGACGTGAACAATTTTGTAAACAGTTCCTTCTGAGAATCTGAAATGGCAGTAATACTTTCCAGAATTTGCTAGCTTTTGTTGGTTCGTTATCAAAGAGTACACAAGTGCGGAAATCGGATCGAGCAATTCGAAATTCGTTTCGCTCATTCCAAACCGTGATTGAAAATGAAAATACCCAAAATATTCAGAAGGTGCTTTTATTTAATGATATCTCTTCAGAACTCATCAAATTTGGTCAAACATTGGTGAGACTTAGAGTTATCCCTAAATATTGATGCAAACGTTTGAACAATTTCCATGTTCCTAAAATCATCACTATATTGACTACTCGAAAATTTTCAGTGAGATTTAAGAGCATATATAACTATATACGAAAGTGTATCAATTGAAATAATATATAACAGTGAAGTGATATTGGAGCTCTTTCTATGGCACGTGTTTTGGAATGCACAGAAGCTCAGAGCTCTAGATATATTGATTTATTGACAAAAAAATTCTCCACAAATAACTTCATCAGAAAGCTGTACTATAAATATTTCCTCATCAGTCTGATAGAAATCGGAAATATAATAATTTATCATACTTCTTTGGAACACCAAGTTAAAAAGTCAAAACCTTTTTTACAGGAACAATATTATTTCATCCTTAATATTTAATTCGAACGAACAATAATAATTGATCGAGACACATTAAATAGAATAAAAGCAAAATATAAGATAAATCTGGTGTTTTCCAATTGAATTTTGGCATATGTATAGATATATATATATATATATATATATATATATATATATATATATATATATATACATATATATATATATATATAATATATAATCTATATATATATATATATATATATATATATATATATATATATATATATATATATATATATATATATATATATAGATATATAGATTATATCTATATATATATATCTATATATCTATTATATATATCTATATATATATATTATTACGATTGTTGCCATGAGGAGAGCGACTGAACTTGAATTCGCAATGATTAGGAATTTTGCTTCATCTTTTTCGCCTCCCAAAAAAGCTTCATCCTCTCGGAATGCTCTTTCTTCCGTTCATCTGTACACTTTAACCCAGGCTGACGATTTGATTTTTGGTCAAACTTCACATGTGCGATTTTATAGCGACATTCAGTGCGATCTTCGAGATTTTTTATATCGATCCTTGTTGTTGATCCTTTTGGAACTCTTTTAGCCACTCTGTTCCGCATTTACTATTCATAATTATATCGAGTAGTTTCTTCGGTATTCTGGATTGTTTCATTCTGTGAACATGTGCATAGAACTTTACTCGTCGTTTTCTGATTTCTTCCGTTATCGTATTTTTCTCTTGATACAGTTCATTCTGAGGTCTTTTCATCCAAATGCCGTTTCTATTGATTGGCCCGTAAATCTTTCTGAGAATTTTTCGTTCTTGTTTTTCTATTTCTCTAATTCTTGAATGGCCGCCAATTACTATTGTTTCAGCTGCGTAGATTGCTTCTGGAAGAATCGTTGTGTTATAATGCCTCAATCTGGCGCCTCTAGAAATGCACTTTTTGTTAAAATGAGCCCGTGTTAGTTTGCAGGCCCTTTGGAGCTTGGTTATTCTCTGTTCATTAGCGATTCGATTTAAACCTGACGACAGTATAACTTCCCCGAGATATTCAAAATGGCCTACTTGCAGAATTTCACCATGTCTTGTCATAAGAGAAGATTTATTTTTTGGTTTTCTTTCCATGTATTTAGTTTTATCATAAGAAATTTGTAACCCGGTTTTCTGCGCAATTTCATGTAGTTTTTCTACGGCGCGAATGGCTTCAAATCTGTTGTCTGTGATGATAGCAATATCGTCTGCAAAGGCGAGACATTTGACATTTATTCCATTTTCGTTTTTGATACCCACTTGTATGCCCTTTACGTGAAGTTCCCATTACCTAATGATCTTTTCTAAAACAATATTGAAAAGAATTGGCGAAAGTCCGTCTCCCTGCCGCACATCGGTTTTGATTTCAGAGGGATCTGATATTTCGCCCATAAATTTTATTTTGGAAGTTGTCCCTGTGAGAGTCTGTTCTTTTGTTCGGATCTTTCGATCGATTCCAAATTCTTTCAAGATCTCAAAAAGGGTTTCGTGGTCTACCGAATCATATGCTTTCTTGAAGTCAATAAATGTGGTCACTGTATTTCTACATTTCCTCATCTGTAATATTGTCTTCAGAGTCCAGATCTGTTCAGCACATGATCGGGCCTTTCTGAATCCAGCTTGGTATTTCCCAGTTAGTGAATCCGCTTGGTGTTCTACTCTGTTTAGAAGTGCTTTAGAAAGTATTTTGTACTAAACCGGGAGTAAGGATATTCCGCTGTAATTATTGATATCCATTTTGTCCCCCTTTTTGTGCAATGGATGTATTAGCGCGCATTTCCAATCCTCTGGTATCTGTTCCGTTCCCCAGATTTCTGATATAGAATGATAAAGTTTTTGCGTCATAGTAGTATCGTTAAGTTTCCAGAGTTCCGCAATAATCCCATCTTCTCTTGCTGCTTTGCTGTTTTTAAGTTGCTTGAGAATTGCCGTAATCTCTTCCATATCAGGGGCTTGCGATTCTGGATGTGTAAACCCCGAAAAGTCGAATTTAAGTTTTTCTTGGGGTGGATTGCAGTTGAGGAGGTTGCTGAAATATTCGGCTAACATTTTGCAGTTATTTTCTGTGTTAGTTTTCAACGCGCCATCAGATTTTTTGAAGCACAGACTGTGCGCTTGGTGTCCTCGCAAGTTTTCTCTGAAAGTTTTGTAGAAATCTCCAGTATTATTATTGGTGAAATCCTTCTGTATTTCGTGACACCTATTATTATCATATCCCCGTTTTACTCTTTTGATTCATTTGGAGGCCTGTTTTTGAAATATAAGGAAATTCTCCCAGTTTTCCTCATTTTTAAGGCCGTTAAATTTTTTCCATGCAGTTATTCTCTTGTGGACTGCTTGGTCCCAGATTACGTTCCACCAGCGGTGTTTCCTGGTGCGAGGAGGTTGCCCTAGTGTAATGGGCTTTCTGAGTATTCTTTGTAAGGATTTCCCAATTCTTCGATTCTTCCTGATTGATTTGTGATATTTATTATTTGTGTAATTTCAGATATTCGGGATACGACCCAACTTTTCTTGTTGTGAATTTTTCATTTCTATTGGGTTGAAATTTTGTTTTCATTTGGAGGAGATAGTGATTCAAATCAAAGACGCCTTTGCCAGTTCTGACATTTAAAATTTCCTTTACCTTGTTCTTGGAAATTAATTGATCAACATGATCAATTTGATATTCACCCTGCTTGAGACTGGGCGATCACTAAGTAGTTAGCTTATGTGCAGGTTCTTGAAATTGAGTACTCATGATTTCGAGTTCGAAGTTCCTACAGAACGCCATTAACCTTTCACCGTTCTTGTTGGTACGTTTGTGTTTGGTATGGGGACCAGTAGTATTTCTGAATTTTCTTTTCTAACCTAGCTGTGCGTTAAAATCTCCTAGCAAGATTTTCACGTGTTGTTATGGTATTTTATTTATTGTTTCTTCCAATGTTTCCCAAGAATCTTGTACGCTTTCCGGAACGATTTTGTTGTGGTGGTTAATGGGAGAAGAATTGATGACTTTCAGAAGGTCCATAGGTGGTCCTATACCAAATTGAGGGAAATTTTTCTCAGTGAATAATTCACGTGAGCTCCCTCTATCGGAAAAAAGACGTATAAACTCTCCCTAGCGTTCAAGATTTTTACTCGTATCAGTCAACAAGATCGATGAATTTTTCGAAACGCTCTTAATATTCACTCTCGAAAGTGATGGGTTCGTTCTCGTTGACAACATTTGTGTTGACAGCCCCCTGAGAGTTTTATTTAAAATATTTCGATATTTCGATTGAGAGTCTCAATATTTACTAGTATTGAATGATTTGTGAATCTTGAAACGTTTATATATATATATTTATATAGGTAAAACAAGTAGAAATTCTGGCACTTAAAATCAATGAATATCAATAGGTACAATTTCACATGTAATAAAAGCAATTCGAATTATGTAAACTATTTATAAACAGAAAACCACACTTTTGATACGAATTTTAAAATTTTTCATTATATACAAGGAAGTTTTCGAAAGAATCAACAGACTTCGTAGTGTTTTTTATTCAAAGGTATCGTAAGTGACACAAAGAAAATGCTACTCAATCCACGTTATGCATTGAATGCTCTGGATGCACATGGTGTGTAGCTTTGACGTTTGAAACCCCGAAAGCTTTTTCGCTTATAAGTAACAAATCGAAAACCATCAAGTATTTAGTATTCGTAGAATACATCAATATTTCTATGGATATAATAAATAATATTCATTTCAACATAATTATATAAATGAGTTTTTCAATGATTTCTTTAGTCTTTAGTGATTTTGAACAAAAGGCTCATGAATACTGAAATTTATGAGCTCAAATATATTTTAATTTCATGAGCTCCTGGATATAGAATAGATAAGTAGAACAACATTTTGTGAAACAGTCCAAGATAGATACACAAAGTTCGAATTCTGAGTTAGAAATTCTTACATATCTATAAATTCAATGATCACATCATAATGATTACTTTAATAAGTGAGGAATTTGAATTTCGAACCGATGAAACGTTTGCAATCGGTATGAACCTATATAACTGCCATTACCAGTTTCCAACTGTCGATTGAAAAAAATATTATGCTTAACAAGGTACCTGCGACATATAATTAGGCCCACCTAATTTTGAAACTAAAAAACTCAGGAAACATTTTTGAGAAATTGAAGAAGTGTAGTTCATATGAATGTTCATTTATTTGAGATCAAAATAAAAGATCAATACAAAAATCAGCATGGAAAGAAACGTAACCATTTCTGAAACCACTTGCAGTGGGCTTTTTCAAAATACCACAAAAAATTTAGGCCTAAAATAAATAAAATTTTATTTTCTGATGAAATGAACGACGAAATTCAACGTTTATGGCATTTTTCAGCTAATAGATCAAATGAAAATGTTTTCTTCACATGATCTTAAGAGATAATAACGTTTTAAACCTCAGGGGTAATAAGGCCACTTATTAAGTTCTCACAAAATTTCTCATAATAAGACAAATATAATAACATATTAGCAATGAGACTTTTGATTAGGAATTGTTGGAACTAAATTCACTTGGAATTTAATCGTACTAGATTAGAATTATCTATTTAGAATTATAATTACTAATTAGAAATTATCGTACTTCAAGCACTAAGGGTAAACCCTTCTCATTATTCGTGGTACCATATTCTGCATTTAACACACTGCTTCATATCCGACACACGATTTTCATTGGAAGCAAAGCAAAACCAAGATTCTTCTAACGATAGATTGCTTCTTTTTCTTTTATCACCAAGAAATCGTTTCTTTTTTTCATTTTCAGTTTTCTGAAAAACCAAAGTTTTCTTTTTCATGACATTTTCAGAAAATGAAGATTTTGGTTCGAAACCCTGGTAAAGTCAAAATGTTTTCACATATCTACGATACAGTGCTTTAATTTACATATACCATATTAATTTTCAAGAGGACAATGAGAAAATATCCATTTACTGCTCACGTATTTGGTGAATCGTCCAGATCCGTAATAAGCGTTCAACGTTTCAAACTACAAACCATATAGCGTCAGTTTCAGAGATAGATACATAGCTTCCTATGTATCTAGAGACTGTTTGTTTCCTATCTGTTTTTATAGGAAAGAAACCTTAAATCAGCAAAACATCCTTCAACGTTAAATATACCTCAAGGTTCTGTGTTGGCTATTTTCATGTTTTTGCTGCTCGTTAATGACGTTCTTGCGCATGCCACAGCTGACTACATATAGGCTGAACACATGTTCTTCGTGAGGTGACATCACAAATTAGATGAACTAGAATCAATTGTGAAGGCAAAGTTCAAGATTTCTCAAAATTGTGTTTCTAAATTGCCAACTAAAATTTATATACCCAAAATATCAAATGAATCTATGTTTGCTATCAGTCACCTTCAGCTCAGAGTAAACTCTTTCCAGTTCATTACGCTCTAGTATATACTCACTTGAAATATAACATATTTATTTCCGTAAAACAGTTGTACGATTTTTCTATCTCATGAAACGTTAATAAGTATAATTTTGTTTTGATGACCCCAAAAATCATGGTAGCCGACATTCAGGCCAAAAAAAATTCTTCCGTTGCCATGTATCCTACATTCTGATTGCCTTCGAAATGACTTTTGTAAATTGAGGACCCTTGATAATTTTTCTGTCTCCACAATTTCAATAATCCGTATACCAGTAAATCGACAACAAAGCTTCTAACCGACTTATATAGGAATTGAGTTGTCTAACCGGCTGCCAAACAAGATGAAGGTATTGAATTCAGTGAATTGAAAATATTTATATATATATATATATATATATCTATTACTATATATATATATATATATATATATATATATATATATATATATATATATATATATATATATATATATATATATATATATATATATATATATATATATTATTATTATTTCGATTGTTCCCCATGAGGAGAGCGACTGAACTTGAATTCGCAATCATTAGGAATTTTGCTTCATCTTTTTTGCCTCCCAAAAACGCTTCATCCTCTCTGAATGCTCTTTCTTCCGTTCATCTGTCCACTTTACTCCAGGTTGACGAATTACTTTTTGCGCAAACTTTATATGTGCGATTTTATAGCGGCATTCAGTGCGATCTTCGAGATTTTTTATATTGATCTGTTGTAGATCCTCTTGGACCTCTTTTAGCCACTCTGTTCCGCATTTACTATTTATAATTATATTGAGTAGTTTCTTCGGTATTCTGGACTGTTTCATTCTGTAGACATGTGCATAGAACTTTGCTCGTCGTTTTCTGATTTCTTCCGTTATCGTATTTGTCTTTTGATACAATTCATTTTGAGGTCTTTTCATCCAAATACCGTTTCTATTGATTGGCCCGTAAATCTTTCTGAGAATTTTTCGTTCTTGTTTTTCTATTTCTCTAATTCTTGAAGGGCCGCCAATAACCATTGTTTCAGCTGCGTAGATTGCTTCTGGAAGAATCGTTGTGTTATAATGCCTCAATTTGGCGCCTCTCGAAATGCACTTTTTGTTATAGTGAGCCCATGTTAGTTTGTAGGCCCTTTGGAGCTTGGTTATTCTCTGTTCATTAGCGATTCGGTTTAAACCTGAAGACTGTATAACTTCCCCGAGGTATTTAAAATGGCCTACTTGCAAAATTTCACCATGTTTTGTCATAAGAGAAGATTTATTTTTTGGTTTTCTTTCCATGTATTTGGTTTTATCATAGGAAATTTGTAACCTGGTTTTCTGCGCAATTTCATGTAGTTTTTCCACGGCGCGAATGGCTTCAGTTCTGTTGTCTGTGATGATAGCAATATCGTCTGCAAAGGCGAGACATTTGACATTTATTCTATTTTCTTTTTTGATACCCACTTGTATGCCCTTCACGTGAAGTTCCCATTCCCTAATGATCTTTTCTAAAACAATATTGAAAAGAATTGGCGAAAGTCCGTCCCCCTGCCGCACACCGGTTTTGATTTCAAAGGGATCTGATATTTCGCCCATAAATTTAACCTTGGAAGTTGTACCTGTAAGTGTCTGCTTTATAATTGTTCGGGTCTTTCGATCGATTCCAAATTCTTTCATGATTTCGAAAAGGGTTTCGCGGTCTACCGAATCATATGCTTTTTTGAAGTCAATGAATGTGATCACTGTATTTCTACATTTCCTCATCTGTAATATCGTCTTCAAAGTCCAGATCTGTTCAGCACATGATCGGCCTTTTCTGAATCCAGCTTGGTATTCCCCAATTAGTGGATCCGCTTGGTGTTCTACTCTGTATAGGAGTGCTTTAGAAAGTATTTTGTACGCAACCGGGAGTAAGGAAATTCCCCTGTAATTATTAATATCCATTTTGTCCCCCTTTTTGTGCAATGGATGTATCAACGCGCATTTCCAATCCTCTGGTATCTGTTCCGTTCTCCAGATTTCTGATATTAAATGATGAAGTTTTTGGGTCAAAGTAGTATCGTTCAGTTTCCAGAGTTCCGCAATAATCCCATCTTCTCCTGCTGCTTTGTTGTTTTTGAGTTGCTTGATAATTGGCGTAATCTCTTCCATATCAGGGGCTTGCGAGTCTGGATGCGTAAACCCCGAAAAGTCGAACATAAGTTTTTCTTGGGGTGGACTGCAGTTGAGAAGGGTGCTGAAATATTCGGCTAACATTTTGCAGTTATTTTTTGTGTTAGTTTCGAACGCGCCATCGGATTTTCTGAAGCAAAGAGTGGGCGCTTGGTATCCTCACAAGTTTTCTCTGAAAGTTTTGTAAAAATCTCTAGTATTATTATTGGTGAAATCCTTCTGTATTTCGTGACACCTATTATTATCGTATCTCCGTTTTTCTCTTCTAATTACTTTGGAGGCCTGTTTTTGTAATAATATATATATATATATATATATATATATATATATATATATATATATATATATTAAAATTGATTTGTTGCCTGTTTGAGATATTTTACTTCGAATGTTCTTAGCAATAGCAGGCTTCTTTCAATATGAAAAACTCTATTTTTGTTGACGTTTCGTTGTATATCACAACTTCGTCAAAACTAATAATTAATTTGTTTTATTGAATAATTAATAACTATTTTGACAGAATTAATAATTTAATGATTTAATTAATTAATTTAATAATCAATAATTAGTTAAGCTGGAATTTATTTCCTTGGTGGGTATCATCATACTTTTCAGATGCGATTTTCGTCTTTATATGAGGAAAAATCTCCTTTCACGAGAGATTACAATGCAATAAAGGCAACATTACGAAATATTGATGATTATGATGAAACGTGCTTGGAAACAGCTTTGCATGAGTTAACCAAATGGTCTTGAGAGAATGGGGTAATAACACTGCGTGTCAGGTTGTATTAGTAACTGATGGAAGTGTTTGAATAGGACCTATGTCCTTGAAAGAGTCATTAACAAACTTAATTCATCGATCTTCGAATAACCCATTTCCTGTACCTTTTTCATTTCCTGCTGAATTACATGTTGTGTGCTTAGCACATCCAAATGATATGTGTCTTCAAAGATCAAAACCACTTTATCAAAAACTGATTGATTTGAGTGGCTATGATGGATCGATTTCTCTTCCTGAAGAGTTAAATGAGATGGGTGTTACATCTCTCTTCCACCATTGCATTGAAACATTGAAATGTGGAAATTTGAAATCGAGGATAATGTTATATTCTGCTCCAGTTCATTATATCAAGGTAACTGACTTTGATTGTCAAACTTATATGGTTTCGGAAACAATAGATATCCTAGGTTTCATTTCTGTAAACGACATCGGATACCCAATGGCAGTTAGCAGACATCTTGTCTTACATGGCGTACAAAACATTAAGGATCCTTTGTCAATGGAAACGGAAATAGATTTAACCATTGATGAGGATACGAACGATGAAAGCAAAACACCCTCCTTTCGTGTGTTGTTACATGGCGCCTTGAAGGTTGAAAATATGGCCGCCCTGGTTAGTCTAGGTGATAATTGGTTTGGTTTTATTTATTCATGGGCAGATACCAGAAAGAAATCCAATCTGATGTTAACTTTACTGGTACCTGGATCTGATTCGGTCCCTTGGTTAGGAGATCAAAATTATCTTGGTTGTACGGAACAATTCGAGCAATTTAGTTCTTTTCCTATACGGCCATCAGAAAAACGAATTCTCAAAACGGCGTGGTTTGGATTAGGTCAGCTGTTTTACAATCTGACATACAGAAAATATTGAGGCAAGCCAGAAAATAACCTGAAAAAACAAAGCAATTCTATAAAGAACTCAATAGGTTAACAACTATTGTTAGCTCTGGCTACTATTTTCGAGAAGGAATGTCTTTCTCTTCCTGGCAATGTTCATCCAGATAGCGCTGTCCAACTTCATCATGCCGCTGAGGTTCTCAAGAAAACTCAAAATCAAGACGCTCACTTCGTTATTACTCCTTACGTGGCCAACTATAATACCTTGTAAAAACAACACAGTTTTTTGAATGATGTCCAGATGAGAAAGAAAACATTTTAAAGTCAGTTTTACATGAAATATGAAAAATATAATTTTACTGAATGTATATATATATATATATATATATATATATATATATATATATATATATATATATATATATATATATATATATATAAGAAATGTTTGGGAAAGTTTGAAATGAATGTTTTAAACACTAAAACATTCATTCGAAAAATTCAAATTAACCAAAAGAATGTTTTAGTAGTGCTGGATATGTGAACATGTACAATGTGATGTCTCCATTATCCTTCAAGGAATGAATGTTAGAGAAATATTCGATGCCACACCTGATGACATCTGATGGAAGTGCGGGACATATGTTTCGTTCTGCAAGTAACTCGTCACTCGCACCATGTCCATCGAAGTGAGGCAACGATTTCAATCTCCAAGAGTTATACCGTAGAGTAATGAATACTCCACAATTCCATCTATAGGAATCAGTAGAAAACACCACTCAGATTACAGACACACCAAGCATCGAAATTTCACATATCTTCTATACCCGTAGGTATCTACTAAATTGCAATGTCTATTTGACAAATATCATCATACGATGTTTTCAAATGTCAATAGGTTGCGTTAGTACTACGCTCGTGATTGTTTCCGTATTTCAGGAGCCTATTCGGCAATATTTTAAGGAAATGAAGTTTTTGTGCTTATGGAACTGAATGAAATATTTAAGAAAATGAACACTTGAACATTTAAATGAGAGGTAATAATAAAAACTTGTCTAAAAATCACTGACTGAACAATTCTTAATTCAACTAGTTTCGCCTTTTACAGCATTATCAAGAATGCGATGCAATTAGGCGAAACTAGTCGAATAAAGAATTGTTCAGTCAGTGATTTTTAGACAAGTTTTTATTATTACCTCTCATTTAAATATAAACTATCACAGAGTAGATTTATCGTCCATTGAATTTACTTGAACATTTATTCTAACATTCATCGCTTGAAGAATAATGGAGAAATCACATCACACAGCTCTACTATAACATTCTTTTGGTTAATTTGAATTTTTTAAAAAATGTTCTAGTGTTAATTTTCTTATATATATATATATATATATATATATATATATATATATATATATATATATATATATATATATATATATATATATATAATAAATATAAATTCATTTTCCTTAATTGACTTCTATCATCATTTTAAATTACTTATTCATTCGTGTTCAACTGGATTTAGAACAAATTCAAAAATTAAATTATGATAAAGTATCAAAATATACCACTCAACTTCGACAGGCGAAAATGGATACGACAATTTCGGACTCGAGAGAGATTATTCAATCAGCGGTAAAATATTACGGAAGTGTACTCAGTTAGCATCTATATCAATGCATTGGAAATATATTTCCATACCTGAACGAATAGAAAGCTTGACGCATATGATCGTTCACTTGCTGTTGGTGGCCTTTAAGAGTTTTATCGACCCTTCATTTATTCATTAATTTTATTCATTCAATTTATTGTTGATATTCAATATCACCAATTTATCTACTATATATAACCCAAGTTAATTTCGAAATTGAAATAATTCAATGCTAAAATTTGATAATCATTCACAATTCACAAAGAGTCGATTTACAACTATGAATTTAATTTCACTCAAAATCAATCAGCTAAACTGAACAGACATCTAAAGACGTTACCATCAAAAACTTTCTGAAGTACAGACTGAAGTGACATAAATGAATGGAAGTTTTTTCCAATTCTTTTTCCCAAGAAATAAAATCCTGAATAAACCAGAGGCATTATAGGATTATATCGCCCTTGGATGACATATATTGAAGGGTCCGAGAACTTCGAAGTAGAGTAACTTCTACCCTTACGGCAATCTTATGTCTCAGAGGCCTTTTGCACAAACATAAATGCTTTTCCCAATACCGTCTATTGAATCACCAACTTTATAGGTTTTGAATAACCACAGTCAAATATATAACAACAAAGAATGTTTTCCACTACGTGGAAATGAGACTTTTGAGGTTTTATGTACAAAAAAATATTACTTTTCAATCCTAGCTTTGCGAAGCAAATACTGCATATACGATTCCTATTTACATTCACAAAAAAGGAACACATTTCCTAAAAACCATTACTACACGTTGGGAAAACAAGGGATATATTTACCATTGTCTTGCGGATATTTCATGAATATAGGTTTTTCCTCAACTCTTATCAGTTTCAAGAATAAATCGCCTTTTGTTCCATTGATATATATCCGCAAGTCATAATTGTATCACGAAACAAAAAATAATCGAGATTTCTGCACATAAAAAGAATTACTCTTCGCAAAATTCAATTTCTGAGCGCCAGACTAGTCAATACGATTCTTAGGAAATGTGGGATCCAAAATATCTGCTTTGGGTATGAACGAAAATCATTGATCTCCAAAAATTCACAATTATTTAGCAAGCTTAGATGTTCATAAGATATTAAAAGGTAAAAAAACTGGAGGACTTTTTCAATATACACATGTAGTTTTTTTTCTTGACTATAACACATCTTTTTTGCCTTCCAAAAACGCTTTCTCCTTTCTGAATGCTCTTTCTTCCGTTCATCTGTCCATTTTACTCCAGGTTGACGATTTGACTTTTGCTCTAACTTCACATGTGCGATTTTATAGCGACTTTCAGTGCGATCTTCGAGATATTTTATATTGATCTGTTGTAGATCCTTTTGGGCCTCTTTTAACCCCTCTGCTTCGCATTTACTATTCATAATTATATCGAGTAGTTTCTGCGGAAATACTTTCCAGCATTTGTAAGCTTTTGTTTATTCGTTATCAAACAGTATACAAATGCGGAAATCGGATCGAGCAATTCGAAATTCGTTCCGCTCATTCCAAACTGTGATTGAAAATGAAAATACCCAAAATATTCAGAAGGTGCTTTTATTTAATGATATCTCTTCAGAACTCATCAAATTTGGTCAAACATTGGTGAGACTTAGAGTTATCCCTAAATATTGATGCAAACGTTTGAACAATTTCCATGTTCCTAAAATCATCACTATATTGACTACTCGAAAATTTTCAGTGAGATTTAAGAGCATATATAACTATATACGAAAGTGTATCAATTGAAATAATATATAACAGTGAAGTGATATTGGAGCTCTTTCTATGGCACGTGTTTTGGAATGCACAGAAGCTCAGAGCTCCAGATATATTGATTTATTGACAAAAAAATTCTCCACAAATAACTTCATCAGAAAGCTGTACTATAAATATTTCCTCATCAGTTTGATAGAAATCGGAAATATAATCATTTATCATACTTTTGAACACCAAGTTAAAAAGTCAAAACCTTTTTTACAGGAACAATATTATTTCATTCTTAATATTTCATTCGAACAAACAATAATAATTGATCGAGACACATCAAATAGAATAAAAGCAAAATATAAGATGAATCTAGTGTTTACCAATTGAATTTTGGCATATGTATAGATATAAATATATATATATATATATATATATATATATATATATATATATATATATATATATATATATATTATTACGATTGTTCCCATGAGGAGA
This sequence comes from Henosepilachna vigintioctopunctata, assembly GCA_030704895.1. Lineage (NCBI taxonomy): Eukaryota > Metazoa > Arthropoda > Insecta > Coleoptera > Coccinellidae > Henosepilachna > Henosepilachna vigintioctopunctata. The sequence goes on along the minus strand of JARQZJ010000112.1, from coordinate 653,360 downwards.
GCGACTGAACTTGAATTCGCATTCATTAGGAATTTTGCTTCATCTTTTTCGCCTCCCAAAAAAGCTTCATCCTCTCGGAATGCTCTTTCTTCCGTTCATCTGTACACTTTAACCCATGCTGACGATTTGATTTTTGCTCAAACTTCACATGTGCGATTTTATAGCGACATTCAGTGCGATCTTCGAGATTTTTTATATCGATCTGTTGTAGATCCTTTTGGAACTCTTTTAGCCACTCTGTTCCGCATTTACTATTCATAATTATATTGAGTAGTTTCTTCGGTATTCTGGATTTTTTCATTCTGCGAACATGTGCATAGAACTTTACTCGTCGTTTTCTGATTTCTTCTGTTATCGTATTTGTCTCTTGATACAGTTCATTTTGAGGTCTTTTCATCCAAATACCGTTTCTATTGATTGGCCCGTAAATCTTTCTGAGAATTTTTCGTTCTTGTTTTTCTATTTCTCTAATTCTTGAATGGCCGCCAATTACTATTATTTCAGCTGCTTAGATTGCTTCTGGAAGAATCGTTGTGTTATAATGCCTCAATCTGGCGCCTCTCGAAATGCACTTTTTGCTAAAGTGAGCATGTTAGTTTGCAGGCCCTTTGGAGCTTGGTTATTCTCTGTTCATGCGCGGTATTTTGGACTGTTTCAATCTGTAGACATCTGCATAAAACTTTTTTTAAAACGTCGTTTTCTGATTTCTTCCCTGATCGTATTTTTTTTTTGATGCAGTTCATTCTGAGATCTTTTCATACAAATACCGTTTCTATTGCTTGGCCCCTAAATCTTTCTGAGAAGTTTTCGTTCTTGTTTTTCTATTTCTCTAATTCTTGAATGACCGTCAATAACCATTGTTTCAGATGCGTAGATTGGTTCTGGAAGAATCGTTGTGTCATAATGCCTCAATTTGGTGCCTCTCGAAATGCAATTTTTGTTATAGTGAGCCCATGTTATTTCGTAGGCCGTTTGGAGCTTGGTAGTTCTCTGTTCATTAGCGATTCGGTTCAAACCTGAGGACTGTATAACTTCCCCAAGGTATTTAAAATGGCCGTTTCTCAGAATTTCACCATGTTTTGTGATGAGAGAGGATTTATTTTTTGGTTTTCTTTCAAAAGGCGAGACTTTTTTAATTTTTGATAACCACTCGTATGCCCTTTACGTGAAGTTCCCATTCTCTAATGATCTTTACTAAAACAATACTGAAAAGGATTGGCGAAAGTCCGTCCCCCTGCTGCATACTGGTTTTGATTTCAAAGGGATCTGCTACTTCGCCCATAACTTTTATCTTGGAAGTTGTACCAGTAAGTGTCTGTTCTATACTTTTTCGAGTATTTCGATCGATTCCAAATTCTTTCATGATTTCAAAAATGGTTTCGCGATCTCCCGAATCATATACTTTCTTGAAGTCAATGAATGTGATTACTGTATTATTTCACATTTATATATATTCTATTTTATATATCATATATATATATATATATATATATATATATATTTATATATATATATATATATATATATATATATATATATATATATATATATATATATATATATATATATATAGTTGAATGTTTAACGACTGTAGATATGTATTTTCTGTGTTTAATTGGGATTGCAGTCTAGGACAGGAAAATCAGTTACCTCTTTAGTATTTTCCAAGCTTTCGAAAATGTTTATTTTCTTCTTCAGGGCTAAAATAGTACAAAAATTAACAGTTTATATAGCAAGGCACTATAAAAAGTTTTTTTTCTTACAATTACTGTGAAGTTAGTCCGAAAGTACATTAGTTTTTTGAATTTTGAAAATAAGTACAAGTGTTCCCAAATGCATTGGGTTGGAATGTTATTCTCGAATGGATGTCGAATCTATTGAAAATTCTTTCATGTCTATTTCTGTTACGTCTTGTCCATAGATTTTGCCCACATATACTCATTTCCTTTTAATAACTCCTTTAACTTTAGAAGTTGGATATACTTCTTTAGACTCTGTGCCTATAACCGGAGGACGTTTATTCGCTAAGTGCGTAACGTCAGCGCCACCAGAAGTATGAACTAAAGGACGCTATTTCAGCACATAATACATATGGGATTTAACAATAACAAATTTTTAATTAAAAGAAAATAAAGAAATAAAGTAAAAAAAAAAGATCGTGAATGACAGTAACGATAAGTGTTTATTTATAATTATTTGAGCTCTTTGAAAAAAGTAAGTATAATTAATAAATAAATGATTTACTATGGACATGTTAGGTTAAGTGAATGTCAAACATAAGACCAAAACAAAAATGTAAACATAAATAGATTGCTTTAATTGGAAGGTAATGTCAAGTATTAATTTTATTATTAACAATATTCTTAACTATTTTTTTATTAATTAAAGTAAATATATTAATAAGTACATAAATAAAAAAATAAACAAGTAAATTGATTTTTAATTTGATTTGAAGATAGAAGAATGGATGTCATAATTAAAACCGGGTTTCAAGCAGTAACTCACGAACTCAAGTATCAACCTGAGACTGAATCAAAGGGTAAAAATTTAGTTGAAGCTCAGCATGTAAGAGATGTAGAGGAACATCGTAAAAATAATGTGAGTTTTCTTGTCAAATCCCGAGTTATCAGACAGACCTCTGTTCATAAGCCTCCTTATGAAACTTCAGTTGTTGTAAGTAACGCCTTTTATATGTTTGTGCTTTATTAATTGACAATAATAAATTAACAGAAGTTTATTTTTTAGATTAATGCTGCTCGTCATGTCACTGAAACGCATTGTAATTGCGTTTACAACAAAAGTACTACCTGCAAACATATCGCAGCACTGATTTATTACATAAATCACGAAGAGAGTGCTTCGAAAACTAGTAAAGAACAACTGTGGGGAAAACCAAGTCCTCGACAGTTCGCTAAGAAGAAATACTCAAAGGGGGCATATTTTGAAACTATGGTTCCCCATAAATATCCTGAATTGCACCAACCCCAGAAAGTTGAAATTTCTGAATTAGCCTCCGACTCTCCATTGAGGAGAATTTTAATTGCTAAGTCATCTAAATCTAATATTCATACAGTGAGAAGTGTTGTAGAGTCATTATTAACACAAGTGGAAAATAACATTGAAAAAGAGTCTTGTGCAAAATGTGTTAATAATTTTTTAATTTTTGCCAAAGAACATACAATTTATGAGAATAAATTACAACTTGAGTTGGATATCGACAATTTTTTCAATCAAAATGTACAACTGTCTGATGAAGAAATAATAACATTATGCTGTGAAACTTTAAATCAATCATCAAGTCTTGAATGGTACAACGCAAGAAAATTGAGGATTTCAGCCAGTACTAATGTTCATAATATAAAAACTTTATCTCGTAAGCCAGTGGAAAAATTAGTTGGTGAAATGTTGTATCCAGATAAGATTGATTGTGCTTCTACAAAATACGGATTAAGAGAGGAACGTAATGCGAAAAAAAAGTATGAGGAGCTGAAAAATTGTACTGTGAAATCTGTTGGTCTTATTGTCTGTGCATTTCAGCCGTGGCTATGTGCTAGTCTCGATGGTGTTGTGATAGAAGACGGGTGTATTACAAAAATAGTAGAATTTAAATGCCCGAGCTCTTGCCAAAAAAAACCTGTTATTGATTTAGTTGATCATACGTGCAATGTTAAGTATTTAGAATTCATTAGTGGTAATTTAAGACTAAAAAAAAGTGATTGTTATTACACACAAGTACAGGTCCAAATGTATGTAACTGGAATGACAGTATGTGATTTACTCATATATTCATCGGTTGAAAATGGTTGCTGTTTGATTGAAGTTGACCGGGATGAAGATTTTTTAAAAATCGTTATTTTAAAAAGTGAAAATTTTTATTTTAAAAGCTACTTGCCTGCTTTATATTCCAAGTGGATTACTGAGAATACTAATCTAAGTGGAGACGATGTTGAGAATGAATCTGATGTTGATGTTAATAAAGATGAGACTGATATACATGGTATGCTGTCTCCAAAAAGGATTTTTACGGGGAAAGATATCAATAATATTGCATAAATATAAATTCTTTTTTTATTATTTAAATGTTTATTAATTACATGTTAAAGAAGCTTTAATGTTTGTTATAAAAATGTGCATTAAGTATTTAATGGAAACAATTATGTTACTTAAATTTAATGTTCCTCTGTTTTTTAATGTTAAAAACATTTTAGTTTTAATGTTATGATTATTATTACAATAATACTGTTTCTGATTAATCAATAATAAAGTAAAATACAATTTTGATGTGTTGTATAACTTGAGATATAATCTAAACATTTGAAAATAAATATATACAATTTTATAAAATTTAATTCATTTTATTCTCCATCAGCAATATCTTTCTTATCTGCAATTATTGGAGGTTGTAAATTCACCAATACACAACAAATGTGCATAATGTCATCAATGCAGTTTAATAAATTTTCTGGAATTTCATTTAATATCTGATAAGTTCTTAATCGCTGCATAATTCTTTCTACATGGATTCTAACTCTTGCTACACTGTAAGTTTGTTGTATTTCTTCTTTTGTAAATTCTTTCTTTTGCTCTAAAAACGGTGGCATAATCATTTGCACTTTCTTCCCACTGGTATCAATAACTGTTTTTATTTCTGGAAAGCCTTTGTCTGCTAAAACAATGTCACCATCTTCTAATAAATCCAACAATCCTGACTCTATTGTTAACTGTGAATCGGACTTTCGTCCTCCAGCTACTTTTGATTTTAAACAAATAAATCCTCCTGGAGTAATGCCTATAAGAACTTTGGCAGTAAAGTTTTTTTTATATTGAGAGTATGTAAATACACGATTATCAACACTTGCAGGAATTTCTATCCTGAATTCTGTACAATCAATTATCACTCTGGTGTTACTGTATTCAGGACGAAAGCAGTCAGGCATAGTTTCCTGCACAGCGTCTATATCTGGCCAAAATACTAAATTTCGGGTTGCACCAGCCAAATATTGCAAAGTTTCATAAAAAATTCTGGATATTGTTGTTCTGTGAACGCTGAACAATACACCAAGAGCTGAAAATGTTAAGCCTGTTTTCATTTTCATTAAAAATATCAGCAGTCTATTTTTTTTGGACACTATGTACTTTTGAGGTATTGAGATTCTTTTCAATAAAAATTCAAAGTTTTCAAACGTTACACCTGCCAGATCAATTATTTCTTTATTTTTTGTAATAGATACGAATCCTGAAAACGATTTGTTGTCAACTTGAGTTTCTAGATCTGCAACTTCTGATTGAGGAGTACCGCATCCTTTATCCACAAACTTTTTGGCGCTAATATTAACTTTCATCCTTCTGGTATCTTCGATGATTTCTGTTTGAGTTTCTGCGTGACAAATTTCGTCTTTCATGAATCGATTACAAATAAATGTTTGCGAATTAACGTCCGATTCTGAATAAAAATCGACTTGACACTCTTGATCCTTCGTTAGTTCAGTAACCATAACTACGGAATTTTCAGTAATTTCTTCAATAGATTCACTAATAACAGGTACAGGATTTACTACAGACGGCGATTTTTTTTTCAATCGACGATTCATTACACGTTGGAACCTGAAAATTAAAAACCACATTACAGTTTTTTTTTTATTAAATCTTAATAAATAAACATTTATTATTTATACACAATTTTTTACCTTTGCACAGCTGAGGATTCATGAATTTTTTGAGACTTGTAGATAGAAGGAAATATAGTTGGAACGTAACTTGGACTTGACTCCGTTTCAGATTTTTTTCCTCCAATAAAATGTTCACTGCAAATAATAATTATAATAATAGGGTCTAGGAACCCATGGTGATCCGTCGACACTACAAAATTTATTAAATACTGTTAATAAATATTTCAATATCGAATGCAGACGAAAAATAAAGTTGATTAATTTCAAGAAATTTTTCGTTATCATATAATAACATTTTTTTTATGAAATAAACCAAATAAATTTTCAGAGTTTATCGAGTAACAAAAATATAAAAATATCATATTTACATTATGATTTTTAATAATATGGATATATTATAGACAACAAAAAATTTACCTATTTACAAAGGTCTATTTTCCTATGTTATTATTGTGACTTTAATTAAGGTTATGATGCTACTTACTTTTGCCTTCTCACAGCTGCTATCCACTTTTGTTTTTGATTTAATTTCCATTTCGCAGTTGGAAATTTATAAAATTTACAATCACTTTTTTTGCTGGTATTTTTGCAATTAACTACACAACAACTCCGGTGACTCATTATAAAAAAACTATTTTTAATTATAAGAAATATAATATAAACATGTGTTTTTAACTGAGAGACTTTTAAAAACAGCGTCCTTTATTGTGAATATTAACCACTACGGGCGCTAGTGTCGATTTACCCCATCCCTACCATGACTTCGCTCTCAGCGAATACGGTTTTCTTTTAACTACAGTAGTCCAGGAAGACTTAATTTCGTTATCATCTTTCAAATTTTCGTCATTTGAATTGTGGGTGTTATCTCTCCGCTCAATATTTGTTTTTTCTTGTGATTGAGATAGTTTCGGAGAATTCTGTTTACTTGCATCGTGATTTTCATTTGCAAAACTCTTAGGGTCAATTTTATTAATGCTATTCAACTTGGGAGCAGCAGTTACGGCATTCCGATAAGAACAGACATCCCTGTTTATTTCAACTACTGGTGTTTCAACGTTAGGGTCGTTGGGTAAAACCATCTGTTGTTTAGGAATGTTAAAATTTACCGAGGCTGCTGGTTTATGCTCTTTTCTCGGAATAGATAGCTCTGAAGCTTCGATTTTTTGAATAAGTAAGGCATTATTCATTTTTAATATTTCATTTTTTTCATTCACTGATTGCAGTAGCTTTGTTAGGAAATGAATTTTTGTTTCTCGTATTTCCTTTTCTAGCACTTCAGAAGTTCTCGCCTCCATGTGTTTCTCTGATTTTTGAGAGAAAATTGTCACTTCACATTCTTGATATATATATATATATATATATATATATATATATATATATATATATATATATATATATATATATATATATATATATATATATATATATATATATATACTTTCTAGAGTGAATATTAAGAGCGTTTCGAAAAATTCATCGATCTTGTATCATAGAGCATAGAATCATAGGGCTCAGATAGTTGATCTTGAGGTTCCGGCAGTTTCAGCTTCTGTTTCTGTAATACAGAGAAAGTTTCGTTCACTGACTCGGGCAGGTTTCAATCGGTTTCATAATATTTTGGAGGCTTTATCTTGGGATTTCATCACCGAGGGTGCTTACGACGCAAACACTTGTTGCAGTATCTTTAATGAAAAGATTGTAGATTCGCTCCAACTTTCCTTCCCTGAAAGGGTGATCAAGGCTCAAGGAAAACATGGAGGTATAAAATGATTTTCCAAGGAACTTTATCAGTTACGTGAAATGCTAAATCTCGTTAATGATATGTGTAACGTTTTTTAGACACAAAATCTTTTATATACACGTAATTATAATAAAAGGTTGTATAAATTTAAAATTAAGCAGGCCAAAATATCGGCTAACGATAACATTATTAAAAATTTAAATAACGTTTCGAAATCCATGTGGAATTTGATAAATATCAAGGCTTCTGCAAAGAGGTAGGATATTGTTGCGTCCATTTCGGCGCAAGACTTCAACGATTACTTTGTCTCTGTTCCTGATGAGACTCTGAAGATGTTGCAGGGTGGGCCTTTCGAACCAGTGGCTGAGATCGCTGTGAGCGATGTTGACACTTTTGCATTTAGAGGGGTTTCATTTAATGATGTTCGAGATGCTGTGGCAGGTTTGAAATCGAATAAAAGTAGAGATTTTTATGGATTCTCATCTAGGCTGTTGAAGAAGAATGTTAATAACTTGGCTGCACCTCTGACGAAGCTGTTTAACATGTGTATAAAGAATAATACATATCCAGATTGTTTAAAAATCTCTAAAGTAATTCCTTCATTTGAAAAACGTGACCCAGATGACATTGGAAACTACAGACCGATATCTTTGGTACCTGTTATATCAAAGGTGTTTGAGAAGTTGTTATGCTCACAATTGACTCTTTACTTTGAGGGGAGGAACTTGTTCACTCCTGCTCAGTTTGGTTTCAGAAGGGGAAGAAGCACACTGGGAGCAGTGCTTAGTTTTGTTGAACACACTCTAAAAAGTTTCGAGGAGGGAAGGATGTCGTATACAATATTCTTGGATTTGACAAAAGCCTTCGACTGTGTGTCACATCAGATCTTACTCGGAAAACTAAAGACTTATGGATGTTGCGCGGAAAGCTGTTCAATATTGTCATCTTATTTATCGAACAGATTCCAGACTGTTTTTTACAACAATAGTTGGTCATCAAGGAAGCCAGTTAAAATAGTGTTCTACAAGGATCCGTGTTGGGACCTTTTCTATTCTTGGTTTTCATTAATGATTTACCAAGTTTTCTGGAAAGATTCCGGACCATTTTATTCGCTGATGACACCACAGTTTCCGCGGTGTCGGGCGAGCAGAGTGTTGCACTGGTCCAAGGTCGCGAAGCAAGATTGATGGCCTCAAATTGGTTTGCCTCGAACAGATTAGTTGTCAATGATGAGAAGACAGTTGAGATAATTTTTACCTTGAAGAGGACTCCTGATTGTTTTCTGAGTAATTCTTCAGTGGTTTTGGGAGTTGTGTTGGATACGAGTCTCCGATGGGGTGCCCATACGGATTCGTTGGCTTCTAAGATGTGTAGGGGTGTTTTTCTGCTCAGGTCTTTGGCTGACTCATTCTCATCTTATATATTGAGGGCGGCATATTTTGCACTGGTGGAGTCCTTGATTCGCTATGCAATTTTAGCCTGGGGTAACTGTGCTTCTCATGTTAGAGTTTTTAGAATTCAAAGAAGAGCCATACGTATATTGGCAGGTTTGAGTTACCGAGAAGATTGTAGGGCAGCATTTATTAAACTAAAAATTTCAACATTCCCAAGTGTATATATTCTTGAAGCCTTGAATTTGCACATGTAAATCGACTCTCATACGTCGAGACAGGCAGTACACATGGATACTCCACCAGACATGGTGGTCATCTGAGGATGGACCTGTGCAGGTTAAGTGTCACTCAAAAGGGGCCATTTTACATTTTACAAAAAAATTATTCAATAAGCTTCCTCTATCTGTTTGGCATTTGGAGACGCCTGCTTTTGTTAAAAATGTTAAGTCCTTTCTGATCCAATCTCCATTTTATGATCTGAAAGAATTTTTAGAGTGTAAGTTTTGAGACTGATGTCATTTTACTAAGCTCGTAATTGAAGATTTTAAGTATGATGTTTTTTATTTGTTTTTAAACGTTTCACACTATTGTGTGTCGACGAGTGCAAACAATGTGAAAAAATTGTAAAGCATGAAATAAATATTATTATTATTATTATTTTTACTGAAATAAGAGTTCATCAAGAATCTCCAAATTGTTCAAATTTCCATGGAACGACATATGCTCATCATAACAAAGAGGTGCAACCACGGAGTACAGTGGAATAGATAAAAGACACAGTTGACAAAAAACAAATCAATGCAGTAAAATCCAATATGGGCAGAATAATAGAGAGAAAAATCACACGGTCCAGAGACAATGAAAAACTCAAAAGATGTGCTGATTGAGAGTACGCGATATAAAAAAAAAGGCGAAACAAACTGGAACCAACTACCACAAAACCGAAATGAAAATAATAATAATAATGATAATAATGAAAATAATAATAATAGTATTTATTTTAGCACTAGCCATCACAAAATCATACATACATTCAGGTTCAAGGTATATTATTAACAATTTTATGTTTAAAACAAACTTAGCTAATTTACGCTGGAATACCTTAAGGTCGCTAATTGTTTTTATGGAGCTAGGCAATTTATTAAATGCGTTAAATCCTTCATAAAATATACTATTCCTATGTTTAGAATGCTTAGAAACTTGCATGTAGAAATTGTCAGCATTGCTTGTATTATGACTGTGCACATCACTGACACATGTTACATTTTTCATTACTTTATATGGGAACAATTTGTTTTTAACTTTAAATATGAATATATATGTAGCAAAAAGTATTCTTTGTTGGACTGACATCAATTCTAAACAACTTAGCATGCTTTGGATTGGGGTGTATCTATTACATTTCAAAATTGTTCGCATAGCTTTATTTTGTAACTTTTGTAACTGTTGAGTTTTTTCTTTACTCAATCCAAATAACAGAGTGGAACAATATTCAAAGTGTGGCATAATTATGGACTTAAAGGGCAATAACTTCATATATGTGGTCAAATTTTTCCCAATTCTTTCGAGAAAATTGATTTTCTTGGAAATTTTAGACGATATCAAGTCGACATTCCAATATCCGATATTTAATTGACACTGCACCGTAATTAGAAACGGTTGAATTCAGCAATCAAGCTGAAAACAATATATATATATATATATATATATATATATATATATATATATATAAATATATATATATATATATATATATATATATATATATATATATATATATATATATATATATATATATATATATATATATATATATATATATATATATATATATATATATATATATATATATATATATATATATATATATATATATATATATATATATATATATATATATATATATATATATATATATATATATATATATATATATATATAAATATATATATATATATAGATATATATATATATATTTGACTTAAGTTGTGCATTCGACACAGTTAATTATTATGCTCTATTTTATAAGTTGGAGAATTATGGAGTTCGGGAGAACCCCCTGAACTGGATTGAATCCTACCTTGCTGGCAGATCACAGAGAGTACGCCTTTGTTCAAATGGAGAAAAAATCATATCCGATTCCATAAATGTAACATCTGGTGTTTCACAAGACAGTACCTTGGGACCGGTGCTATTTTTAATATTCATTAACGACTTGGTGAACTACGTTGAACAACCGGGTCGGAGTGTCACGCTTTTTGCGGATGAATGTTCGGTTCGGGTTTCGGCAGACAATTTGTGTGAGCTGGCGCGGAATGGAACCGCTACTTTCGAAAGAATGTTGTTTTGGTCGAGAGCAAATGGACTGGTCCTCAACGATGCTAAGACAGAAATGATTCAATTCACACCAAAGAGAGTAGTTTCGAAGTCTTGTCGAACAATTCGTGGACAATCTGGTTTTATAGCGACGTCACCTGCAGCCAAATTTCTGGGTGTCATTGTGGATGGTAATTTGTCTTGGGAGCATCATATTCATTCTTTGTGCCCCTCCCTTGCCTCCAGATGCTATGCCATTAGATGTCTTGGGGATCGTGTGGATTGCGGTGCGTTCTGACTTTATTACAGCGCATACGTTAGGCATTATACTACGGTGTTTTATGTTGGGGTAACAGTAAAAATAGTATCAGAGTATTCAGAATGCAGAAACGGATCATTCAATCCCTGTTTGGTATTCCTGAGAGAGAATCTTGCAAACCTTATTTCAAGAACAACTTTCGGACCCTTCCATCTATATTTATACTCCAGAATTTATTGTTTGTTAAGAGACACATCTCTCGATTACCCGAACGTGGCCAAATGTCTTCCTATACTACTCGTTTTTCCAGTAGGCTATACGTTCCATTTTTCAGGCTGAGCCAGTCTCAGGGAACTCCGCGTTTTCTCGCCTTGAGGCTTTACAATTGTCCACCTGCAGATGTGCGTGACATTTCCAATGTTCATATTTTCAGGGATAAAACTTATGATTTACTGTTGCAGAGAGCGTTTTATCCGATAGATGAATAACTTAGGTGAAGTGGTCTTGGACATACTGTCATTTTTTGATTATTTTATTTTTTGAATTTTGATGTCTCGATATTAATTTGAAATTTATGTTTATGACAATATCCTATACTTTTTTTTAAGTCTGAAGGAAATAAAAATTATTATATATATATATATATATATATATATATAAATATATATATATATATATATATATATATATATATATATATATATATATATATATATATATATATATATATATATATATATATATATATATATATATATATATATATATATGTATATAAACTGACAAGAATACCTCCGTATTATTACTATATAGAGTTTAAGAGATTGTAAACAGATGTAAGAAGAGGTCATTTTTCGTCAACGTTTCTGTTAAACAATCGTAACCATCATCAGGACTCTGCAATATGAGCCGATGTTTCAAAAATCACTACTGAAGACCAAGAGTTACCAAATAGTTGAGATTCTAAAATAAGCCACATGCCAAGGAAGAAAAGAACTGAATTATTCCTATGTTATTGATCACCGAAACTGGATACAACCATTACTGAATATACTTTGAACAAAACTCTCAACCACATACAGCAACAAAGCATCATCAATTCTAACTTTATACTGGATTTTAAAACTCTAAACATGTGAATTGTCAAACAATTATGTCTGTCAAAGGCGGAAGAAATAAGGTTAGCTCCGAAATTGTTTGCTTTCTGCGAGTGTCCAAGGACCAAAATGTCAATGCTTCTTTTTTCTTGAAAAGACTTCTCATACTATTAATGACTACAATGTATGACTCATTTCATTGCTATTCTGACTTATCAAATAAGAATAGATTTCACTAATATTATTGATGTGGGAACGATATTTCATTAAAGAGGGATTTTTCTTAATGTGGAACATTTCTAAAGAAGATCTTTCTTTAAAATTCATCTCATACTCCAGAATTGACGTATTTTCATAGTCCATGTCAGGATTTGTACTTCTAACATGTCCTGCCAAAGCACAAAGTTTCTTTGGATTTTTAACATCACTTTCATGTTGTGACAACCTTTTTTTTAATTGTGGAGATGTTTGTCCCACATAGCCCATCTCACAAGAAGAGCAATGGACCTTATATACAACACTAGTGCATTTCAGAGTAGGTGATATGTCTTTAATTGATGCGAGCAACGCACCCAAGAAAAACTCATTTCTAACAGCAATTCTCAGTCTCTCATCACGAAAAAGTCTCAGCAGTAAACCTGTCACTCTTGAAATCAAGGGCAACGAAGCAAATCTGGTAAAAGATCCATTGCTGGATGGGCCTGCAGCAAACGGCAGGGGGAGACTACTTTCATTGTCACGTACACGATCTCTTGTTTGACTATTATCTCCTCTTGGAGTACTATAAATTAGTTTAGAGCGCCAGGCCGCGGGATAACTTTGGGTGACTTGACAAATAATGTTCGTATCTTCCAGAGGCCATTGGTTTTCTATACCAGTCTACGATGAGAGAGTTATTTTCAGTTCTCATTACTTTTGTGTCTAAGAATGGGACAGCTTCATTTGTTTCCCTTTCTACATTAAACTGTATATGTTGATTGTATTCATAAAAATGGCGTAAAACAAACTCAATTCGGTTACTAGGAACAGCACAAATTATATCGTCAACGTATTTTTCAATAGAAGGGGCATCAAAAGGTGACATAGACATAACCTTATCGCGAACGAAATTCATCACCATTTTCGCTATAATCGGACTTTAGGTTGAGCCTATTGGCCCAAAAACCTGATTGTAAATAACCTTATTGAACACAAAATGATTTGATGAAAAAAGAAATTTAATGATGACTGTGAACAGTTCCTTAGGGATGTCAGTATTATTTGAAATGAACTCCCACCTGGAATCTACTACCTCCACAACCAATTCAACAGGAATGTTATTGTACAGTGAGATTACATCCAAGCTGAGAGATATTTCATCGAGGACTCTTTTGAATTTGCGGATTTGGGGAATAATTTACAGCGCCCTGTTAATTATCAGTTGATAAGCTTTGAAAATATTTTCGTTCGAATGAAACCCAACCACAAACTTTCGATCATTTGTTATTACCCTCTCTTGCAGTTGAAATTGATGTAGATTAGTAAATTGAATTCGAAAAGACTCAAATGTCAACATTCAAAATTAATCTGTGGAAGTAGATTTGCAGTGCCATTACACTGTCATTGAATTATAATTTTCATTTGTAGTGGTTCATCGTGGGAAATGAGGTATACAATTAGTTAATTTGGTAGCAATTAATTAATTCATCGTCAAAGGAAATTACTTGTGCGTAAATTACGCATTAAGGCCGCCTTACACGGTCAATATTATTGAAGCAATATTACTGAAGCAATATATAGTAAAAAAACGGTAGCCCTCACACGACTCAATAATATTGATCAATAAAGCGTCAGTTTCAATTGTGCAGTCGAGGAGGATGGATCTACCGTTTATAATCGCATCTGCTTTGGTTCTCAAGAAGCGGAAAAAAAGGAGGCAGAGAACAGTATGGATAAAGAACTGGTTAAAAAGACGTTCGAGTCATGGATATGGGGAATTGCTTCGAGGGCTCTGCAGTGAGCCAGATGACTACAAAAATTTTTTAAGAATGGACGAACAACTGTTTCAACACCTAACTGCACTTGTTTCACCATATATAATAAAGCAGGATACAATTATGAGGAAAGCCATTTCACCGGCGGATCGACTCTCAGTCACATTAAGATTTCTAGCAACTGGCCACAGCTTTGAAAAATTGAAATTTTCATCTTGCATGGCTGCAACAACCATAAGTGAAATAGTTGAAGAGACCTGTGATGCACTGTGCTTGAGTCTCAAAGATTATATTAAGGTAAGGAAACAATAAGCTTTCGTTAAAACAAAATTTATTTGAATTATAAAACTTTATTATAAACTTACTTATTAGTGTACTGAACTAACTTCACAAACTAACTTACTTTACTTTATTGAAAAGAAAAGAAATAATTAGATAATTGTTCTGAGTTTTGAGTACTGTACTGAACAGGTTCCATTGCATGTAATTGGGAGTTTGAATTTAAAGTGGAATTCGAAATGCTTGATAAGGGGGTGTCAAATCTATCCTGTTCGTTAACTTTTACCGAATTACGGTGAAGGGTTCCCATTTGCCCTTCGAATATAATATCATTTATAAATTTTTTGGCAAATATTTTTTGTTCAGGAGCCATAATTTTAAGCTCTCTAGCCCAAGTGGTTGCTATTTGAGACTCGTCGCACTGTGGTTCTTGTAATCGAGTGCAAGCTAACTTAATAAATTCTTCGGCAGGATCATTTTCTCGTCGCTTACATCTGCGTTTCCTGTTGGTATTCACAGCATCAACAGTTGGTGTAATAGAGATTGATTCTGCCTCCTGTTCGAATTCCTGAAAAGTAAAGAGAAAAGTTATAAGAATAATAATGACATAATCTATTATCTATTATGAAACTAAATATTTTTGTTTCAGATGCCTCGATGTCCTGAGGACTGGAAGGCTTTATCTGAAGACTTCGCTACGCGCTGGAACTTCCCACATTGTGTAGGCGCCATTGATGGGAAACACGTGTCAATTGTAAAGCCTGCCAATTCAGGTTCATTTTACTACAATTATAAAGGAGCTTTCAGTGTAGTATTGATGGCTGTGGTAAATGCCAATTATGAATTTATTATGGCTGATTGCGGGATAAACGGACGTGTTTCGGACGGAGGTGTCCTTGGCTACACAAAATTTGGTGAAAAATTAGATGAAGGCACTCTTGCTCTTCCCAATAAAGAAGAGTTGCCCAATTTTGCCGTGAAACTGCCGTATGTTTTTGTTGGCGATGATGCCTTTTCACTAAGTGAAAATTTAATGAAGCCCTACAAGGGAAGCAAACTCACCAATGAACAACGTATATACAACTACCGTTGCAGTAGAGCTCGAGGAGTCTCGGAAAATGCATTTGGAATTCTTGCTGCCAGATTCAGGATCTTTCAGAAAGCCATTCACCTATCACCCAAAAAACTTCGGAAAATCGTACTTGCCTGTTGTTATCTACACAACTACATAAGGAAAATGCGTTCAAATAACTACATGCCAAAAGGATCCGTGGACATAGAACTTGCAGAAACTGGAGAAACAGTACTTGGCTCTTGGAGAAACGAGGGTTTCGTAGTACAGCCACTAAATGCTTGCAGAAAGGCACATCATCACTCTATCAGAGCTATATGCATCAGAGATAGCTACTCAGAGTATTTTAACGGGCCGGGATCGGTACCATGGCAGAGTAAAAAAGTAATTTTATGACTATAAAATCTAAGTTCATAATAAAAGTTTTACAACTGTATAAATAATTTAATGAAATTGCAACCTACCTCATGTTCATAATCAATTGTGCTAATAGAATCGCTTGGAGTTTCCTGGTCGACGAGGAAGCTCATAGCGTCAAAATACCACAACGTTGATTGGTATATCTCTTCAGCTCCTGCCCCTGATTTTTTAGAATCCTTAATTTTTTTTAATTCCTTCCTAAAGTTGGTTCGGAGAGAGTTGAATTTTTTTAACATCATCTGTCGTCGCATTTTCGAATTTCTGTCGATAAAAATCAAGCAGCCTTTCCATAGCTTGTGATTTTTTATCTCGGTCCATGTACTCTTCCGATTTGATTTTCCATAATACAGGCATAGACTTATATAACTAAAATAATCATTAATAAAAATTATTAATTAATTGAAAACCCGTTTTGAATTGACAAAATAAATACTTTTATTAATTTTTTGTTTTCAAACTCAATGCAAATACAGCACCTACCTCTATGCACATTAAAATGAATTTCCTTTCTTCTTCTTTTTTATCTAGTGAGCTCGTCTTCTTTCGCTTATTGTCACTATCAGTTTCCATCTTGTAAACAAAGGATCCAGAGGGGTGAAAAATAAAACAACTCACAAACAGCTTCTACAGCGTCTGTAGAACGACTGACGATTTATTGCTCAATATGATGTAATACCCCTCACACGGTGTCAATAACATTGACGGCGCCTCAATATATTGACAAGATTTCAATAAAAATCAAACGGATTCTATTTCTTTCAATATTATTTCCATCAATATTATATCGTATCAATAATATTGTACTTTACACGTTTACGTGTGCAACGATCAATATATTGACCAATATCGATATTGCTTCAATAATATTGACCGTGTAAGGCGGCCTTGAAAGCGTCGCATCGAATCCTGTAATAATTAGTGCTGGTCATCAACAGTATTAGTCACTGACTAGTTTCCATTAGAAAGCAACTTGAAAGCGTCGCAGCACGATTAGATCGTAATGAGACGGCAACATTTGTTAGAAATGAATATCGAATCCTGTAATAATTAGTGCTGGTCATCAACAGTATTAGTCACTGACTAGTTTCTATTAGAAAGCAACTTGAAAGCGTCGCAGCACGATTAGATCGTAATGAGACGGCAACATTTGTTAGAAATGAATATCGAATCCTGTAATAATTAGTGCTGGTCATCAACAGTATTAGTCACTGACTAGTTTCTATTAGAAAGCAACTTGAAAGCGTCGCAGCACGATTAGATCGTAATGAGACGGCAACATTTGTTAGAAATGAATATCGAATCCTGTAATAATTAGTGCTGGTCATCAAGAGTATTAGTCACTGACTAGTTTCTATTAGAAAGCAACTTGAAAGCGTCGCAGCACGATTAGATCGTAATGAGACGGCAACATTTGTTAGAAATGAATATCGAATCCTGTAATAATTAGTGCTGGTCATCAACAGTATTAGTCACTGACTAGTTTCTATTAGAAAACAACTTGAAAGCGTCGCAGCACGATTAGATCGTAAGGAGACGGCAACATTTGTTAGAAATGAATATCGAATCCTGTAATAATTAGTGGTGGTCATCAACAGTATTAGTCACTGACTAGTTTCCATTTGAATGCAACTTGAAAGCGTCGCAGCACGATTAGATCGTAATGAGACGGCAACATTTGTTAGAAATGAATATCGAATCCTGTAATAATTAGTGCTGGTCATCAACAGTATTAGTCACTGACTAGTTTCTATTAGAAAGCAACTTGAAAGCGTCGCAGCACGATTAGATCGTAATGAGACGGCAACATTTGTTAGAAATGAATATCGAATCCTGTAATAATTAGTGGTGGTCATCAACAGTATTAGTCACTGACTAGTTTCCATTAGAAAGCAACTTGAAAGCGTCGCAGCACGATTAGATCGTAATGAGACGGCAACATTTGTTAGAAATGAATATCGAATCCTGTAATAATTAGTGCTGGTCATCAACAGTATAAGTCACTGACTTGTTTCTATTAGAAAGCAACTTGAAAGCGTCGCAGCAAGATTAGATCGTAATGAGACGACAACATTTGTTAGAAATGAATATCGAATCCTGTAATAATTAGTGCTGGTCATCAACAGTATTAGTCACTGACTAGTTTCTATTAGAAAGCAACTTGAAAGCGTCGCAGCACGATTAGATCGTAATGAGACGGCAACATTTGTTAGAAATGAATATCGAATCCTGTGATAATTAGTGCTGGTCATCAACAGTATTAGTCACTGACTAGTTTCTATTAGAAAGCAACTTGAAAGCGTCGCAGCACGATTAGATCGTAATGAGACGGCAACATTTGTTAGAAATGAATATCGAATCCTGTAATAATTAGTGCTGGTCATCAACAGTATTAGTCACTGACTAGTTTCCATTAGAAAGCAACTTGAAAGCGTCGCAGCACGATTAGATCGTAATGAGACGGCAACATTTGTTAGAAATGAATATCGAATCCTGTAATAATTAGTGCTGGTCATCAACAGTATTAGTCACTGACTAGTTTCCATTAGAAAGCAATTTGAAAGCGTCGCAGCACGATTAGATCGTAATGAGACGGCAACATTTGTCAGAAATGAATATCGAATCCTGTAATAATTAGTGCTGGTCATCAACAGTATTAGTCACTGACTAGTTTCTATTTGAAAGCAACTTGAAAGCGTCGCAGCACGATTAGATCGTAATGAGACGGAAACTATTGTCAGAAAAGAGTATCGAATCCTGTTATAATTAGTGCTGTGTTGTCGAATTGAATTATGGATCAAATGGGACTCATGAAATTATCAATGACGTTCATCTGAATAAACTAGTCACAAACTATTCCTCGAAGATTGTAGGATTGAAATATCAAATGTGCATACGGGAAAATGTCAAAGCTGGCAAAAAGAAACAGTTATCACAATAGTTGCTCCAATACAACCTTGTTTGGCTTTTCCTGAATCACCGACTAGCTCTTCAATTTATTTGTAGATCGAACTTCTTCAACGAACGTACATGAGACACAATAACTAAGATTTGAGGAGTTTTTATTTTTATAAAGAAAATGAGAAGGAAACTAGTCAATCAATAATATAATATTGAATGGTATTGGCGTTCACTTGATGTGAATCCATTAGAATTGAATATCTACAATCTATACTTTGTTGATAAAATAAAACAAATAATTGATTCTATAGTACCGAAACATAACCATCACTATGTGATGAAATTTATATCGAAATTATTGAAAAGGGTTACTCTCGAAAAAATGGATAAATATGGCAGGTATGAAAACTAATGTGAGAAATCTGAAAAACACAGGTAGTAGTTGTGAAGAAGATATATCTGTTGAGATGTTGAAAGATGCTTTTAACATTTCTGAAAATAGATTTTCAGATGAGATAATTACATCACTGACTCATAGAATCTTTCCAAATCAATGCAACTATTCATTGATAATACCAGTTTGTGAACTTTGTAACACTATCAAACTGAAGGAATAAATCTATAAATGTTCTCCCACCAAATGAAAAAGTTCTAGAACTAGTTATTAAAAATCAGGTTCTGAAATTATACGAAAAACATTCAGCTATTTCTGACTTAAAATCAAGTTTCAAGAGAAATTCTTCGAGTGAGACAGCACTGTTACACACATCATATGTGAAAAATGGTATATAGCTACAGAAAAAGTAGAGGTAGTGATCGAAGTGTTATTGGACTTCAAAAGAGCATTCGAAATTTTATGTAAATCATTGCTGATGAAAAAGTTGATTGAAATTCGTTTTGAAGGTTTACTAGACAAATGGTTCAATGATTATTTACATTCGCGATCTCAAAAAGTTGAACTCGATGATGTTCTTTCGGACATCATTGGAATTGATTTTGGCGTACCTCAGGGTACCGGCGTAGGTCCACTGCTATTTTCCTTATACATCAATGATATTGTTTTGCATGTAAAAAAAAGCTATGTACGATTGTTCGGAGATGACACGATGATTTATGTTAGTGATAAAAATACCCAGATTATGAGATAATGGATCAATAGAGAGACTTGGCAGCAATGAACAAAAGGCTAAGCGATAATAGTTTATCAGTAAATGTACCAAACCCTAAATATATAGTTTTTTGGTACAAGTGAAATTCTGAAGGTAATTAGTGACGAAAATATAAGTATTACAACTGAAAACCAGAACATTGAAAGGGTGAAACTTGTTCAATTATGTTAGATGAGAAATTGAGTTTCAATGTTGACTTCATATCGTCTAAAATCTCAAAGAAAACCAACTTTCTCAAAAAAATTCGAATGAATCTGACGACATGTATGAGGTTATAGCTTTTTAAGTCAATAATAATGCCACACTTCGAATATTGTTCCACTCTGTTATCGGAATTGAGTGAAGAAAATTATTGAGTGTATGTTATTGAGTGAGACAATTAAACATGGCCGCCGGTACGACACGCAAATTCGAGCTCCCGATAAAAAGATGCAAAAAGTGTCATATTATCCCTAATAGTGGACTTCAGTGTATTAACTGTGGAACTTTAATGCACCCGGGATGCATTAAATATTATAGTGACATTATAAAAGTTGATGAACATCACATAAAGTGTTGTGAATTAATGCGTAATAATAACCTACAAGATGATGATTCAGATCTCGATACATCAAAAGATACAATTGTGGACGTAAACGATCTGGTGAAATCGAATGAAAATATAATTTTTGAACTGACACGGGAAAACGAAAAACTCTTAAACGAAAATGCACTTCTGAAAAAACTCATCTCTGAGATGGATGACAAAAATAACTTATTGTTATTTAAAATAAGTGTGCTAGAGAAGGATGCTAAAACGGGAGTACGTCGTGCAGCATTGACTTTAAACAACGAAAACAACCACATTGAAGACATGGCAGATGCTCCAGTTTTACCAACTAAGGATAAAAAAACGAGCAGTGATAAAATGCAACGATCGACAAACAGCTGGAGAGGTCAACAACCTTCTGGTACGCATAGAAGAATTAACAACAATAAAACAGCTAATCACACGTGGAATGAAGGTAATAATGTTACACCAAACGACTCGGTTCGGGAAATTTGGAAAGAAAGACAAGAAGGAGCCCGCAACAAAATAATTAAAGGAACTCGAGCAACAAAATACGAAAATAGTTTCGCAGGCGTGGAACAAAGAGCATGGATACACGTCGGCAAAGTGAAACTGAAAACCGCCAAAGAGGAAATTGAAAATCACCTACAACAGATATTTCCAGGACGATCTTTCGTAGTTGAAGCACTTCCTGCCCGCAATGAAGCAAACAGTATGTCATTCAGAGTTGGTGGAGACATGGATTTGATAGACGAACTCTATAACAGTGCCAACTGGCCGTGTGGAGTGACGATTCGGCGCTTTACATTTTTTCGAAAGGTTTCCTCTGATACAAACCAGGGTAGGTGACAATAGTTCTTTTACAATGGCTAACATAAACCTCCAGTCACTAACAAATAAAATGGATCAATTTATGTATTTCCTAAACGAACAAAATGTCGATTTGGCATGTGTGACAGAACATTGGGCCTCATATGAAATACTTGAAAGGATAAACTTACAGAATCATAAAGTCGGAAATGCCTTCTGTCGTTCGTCCTCACGACACGGTGGTGCTGCAATTATCATAAGAAACGACATATCTTTTAATGAGCTGAACGAGATAAGAAATCTTTCTGTTGATAGGGAAATTGAAATTGCGGCAGTCAGACTAAACAAATTTAACATTATTGTTATTGCCATATATAGACCACCTTCCAGTGATATACACCTATTTTTGTCTATTTTGGATAATGTTCTTGAGAGCTGCTATACGGAGTATTGTAGTGCGACCATCCTGGTTTCAGGGGATTTCAATATTGATTTCATTAAACCTTCGAAAAATAAAAATGAACTAATTGAGTTGTTTCGATCATTTGATCTGGACCATGTCTTTGATTTACCGTCACGTGAAAATAAACACTCTAGTACTTGTATTGATAATATATTTACAAATATATGCCGGGATGAGTGCAAAAGTATAACCTATGAACCTCATCTGTCGGATCACCGCGCCCAAATTCTTAAGTTTCCAGTTGTTCACCCAGCTCCTGCAAACAAAAAATTCAAAATCGTTAGGAAAATAAATGAAAAAAATACTTACCGATTCATTGAGCATCTGAAAATGGAAAACTGGTCCTCCTTGTACACAGAAAATGCCGAAGACCAGTTTAATGGTTTTCATAACAGACTCATTGAAATATTCAGTGACTGCTTTCCTGAAACAAAAATAAAAATAAAACAAAGAAAGAAATATGAGCAGACGAGGGATATCAAATTGATAAAGAGCAAAGTGGATGCTGCTCACACAATTGCTAGGGTGACAAATGACGAGAATAGCATGGAACTTTATAATCAGCTGAAATATTTCCTCAAGGAGATCATTACGAAATCTATAAAACCAAAAAATGCAACGAAAATACACAAAGAAATAAATAAAATTCAAGCTGTCTGGAGACTGATAAACCAAGAAACGAGAAAAAAAGGCAACGGAAGCAACCCACCAGAGGAAATATGCATCTCAGCAGATGAGCTAAATGATCATTTTGTTTCCGCTGGCAGACAGAGCAAAGAAAGGGCCTCACCACAAACATCGGAGGAATTGTTGAGGAACTGTAGGCTTGATGTTTCGGAATCATTGTACGTGTTCCCTGTAACTGAGATCGAAATATTGAAACTTGCATCCAGTCTAAAGAATAAGAAATCGAAAGACATTTATGGTATGTCTGTATCTCTATTGAAAAAAATTGTGCCCTTCATTAAAGAACCTTTGAGTAGGATTCTCAATGACTGCATTGACCAGAATATATTTCCCGATAGACTCAAGGTAGCTCTTGTCACTCCTATTTTCAAGAGGGGTGACTCTCATAAGTCTTCTAGTTACAGACCAATATCGATCTTGCCCACTATCTCAAAGATCTTTGAGCTAGCCCTAAAAAATCGATTACTAAGTTTCCTTGAAAAACGGCTCCTTCTGAACGGTGGGCAACACGGATTTCGTAAGAAAAAATCAACGATAACAGCTATGATTGATGTATTGGAAGTCATTATGGAGGCCTACAATGATGGTGAGGATGTGGAAATGATCTGCATTGACCTCAGTAGGGCTTTTGATACCGTCTGCCACGAAATTCTCCTAAATAAACTGAGCTTCTATGGTATCAGGGGGAAAGCTCATCAGTTGTTCTCGTCCTACCTACAGAATAGGTATCAAGCTGTGAAGTGGAATGATGGAGTGTCTAATCTTGCGAGTGTCGAGACTGGGGTGCCGCAGGGGTCTATTCTGGGACCACTGCTGTTTATTATTTTTACAAATGATATTTTCGAGAATATTACAGCAAGTAAAATTTGTAGTTATGCGGACGATACTGTATTTTTGAACAGATCAAGCTGCTTGGGTGGCCTCCAAGTGGTGACCCGGAGCTGCGAAGTGAAGGCTCAGGAGTGGTTTACGGCGAATGGTCTGTTGATGAACCCACAGAAAACACAAAGCCTACTATTTACTAACAGGGAATATAACAACTTATCCCTCAGATATCTAGGCTTGGATTTTCAATCATCCCTGAAGTGGAACAATCATATTGATACATTGAGTAGGAAATTGTCCACGGCAATATTCATGATACGCAGAATAAAGCAAATAGCAACTACTGATGTAGCTAAACTCACCTACTACTCAGCTTTCCACAGTCTCGCGATTTATGGTATCATTTTGTGGGGTCAGTCTGGAGAGGCTCACAAAATTTTTCTACTACAAAAGAAAGCAGTTAGAACATTGTATGGTATGAAGGTTACAGAAAGCTGTAGAGATATATTCAAAAATGAGAGGATACTCACAATTCCTTCAGTTTTTATACTCACATGTGTAAATTTTGCACATCAAAATCCAAATAAGTTCCCCAGAAACTCTTCCTATCATTCTCATGACACACGAGAAAGAAATAAGTTTGCTTTGCCTTATGCTCGAATAAAGAAAGCTCAGCAGGGGCCAAACTACACCTGCCTTAAGCTCTACAATAAGTTACCGGATCGCCTGAAGAAGTTGACACCCGCAGATTTCAACAGGGAAGTGAGGAGTATTTTGTTGAGAAATACTTTATATAATGTTGACGAGTTTTTTAAACTAGTTTGTCTTTGAATGTAAATGTGTATGATTGTCCTTTACAATTATCTGTTTTTATATTTAAATCATATTTGTATTTTCATTTATATTGACAAGTCATATAACTTTGATGACAACAATCTTTACATCTATATATTTATCTGATATCACATTTAAATTAATAACTTATAGTGTAGAATGATAATAATAATAATACTAAAAAAAAAACAAAGACAAAAGTTACAGATTAGAGCTATGCGAACAATTTCAAAATGCAGTAGGTATACTCCAACCCAAAGCATGCTCAATTGTTTAGAACAGATGTCAGTCAAACAGAGAATACCTTTTACTACATATATGTTTATATTTAATGTTTAACCGAAATTTCTCCCACATAGAATAATGAAAAATGTAACATGTATCAGTACTGTGCACAGTTATAATACAAAAAATGCTGACAATTTCTACATGAAAGTTTGTAAGCTTTCCAAACATAGGAATAGTATATTTTATGTAGGATTCAACGCATTCAATAAGTTGCCTAGCTCCATAAAACAATTATTGACTTTAAATTATTCAAGAGTAAATTAGCTAAGTTCGTTCTGAAAATATAATTGTAAATAATATCTATATTCTGAAAGAGAGGTAATGATAAATACTTATTTAAAAATCACTGAACAATTCTTCTATTCGACTAGTTTCTCCTTTTACGACATTATCAATAATTCCGTGAAGTTCTTGATAATGCCATAAAGGGCGAAACTAGTCTGATAAAGAATTGTTCAGTTTTTATTATCAACTCTCATTCAAATATTAACTATCACAGAGTTGATTCATCATTCATTGAATTTATTGATATATTTTGAACCTAAATGTATATATGATTTTATAATAGGTATTGCTTAATAGGTATTATTGTTATTATTATTACTATAAGATAAAATTCAAGCACTTGAACTTTTCAAGTGAACCGATTTACGCTTTTATTGAATACGAGTACACAGTATGACGCGTATCGTCTCTATAAATGACTGAAGCCGCTAATGGAATACTGACAATGAAAGTGTGAAACAAAACTTCAGGTGTTTGAATTGTTGTATCTTATATTTGATTCAATAATACATCAAACGTGACAACTCTTCGACGAAAAAAAGTGGGTGGGGTTCAGTTACTCGTGCATGGCTTCAGAAAAATATTTCACAATTACAACTTAACTATCACTGAATATTGAAAAAAAACTTATTAAAGAGGCTTTGAGTAAATCACGTATTACGAATCAAAAATCGAAAGAACTGAAAGTGGAATTTACCAATCGATGGAAAAGAGTTGATCGATTATTGGGACAGAGGAAAAAAATTGAGACAGCTGAGTTTCAATCGAAGAAAATAAGGAATTTTTGAGATATTTGGAGTTAACAGGGTCAGTGGTCTTGAGCTTTCATTCCAGTATATTGAGAAGGAACAAAACAACACCTGAACAGATCTGTTCTTTATATCACTTGATATCTACGAGTATATGTCCATAAAACGCCTATACAATAAGTTATTTGTATATGTGCTCGATTTGGCAATTCGTATTTCTGAAGCAGAATGTGAATTTTCTTGGTATACCAAAAGAATTTTGAAAATCACATACATATTTATGAAATTACCAGTACAAGTTAAAATTTTATATATATATATATATATATATATATATATATATATATATATATATATATATATATATATATATATATATATATATATAAGTGATGTTGTTTTCTTCGATAAAATTCTCAATTCTTCTGAATAATTCCCAAACTCAAAAGAGTACACATTTAGAGTGATATGTCTATTGAAAATTTTACGTACCTATAGGTAGCCAAATAATTTCATGAATAAATTGTCAATGTCTTTACGGCATTAATTTCGAGGATCAAAGGCTGAAAAACTAACGGTAAAAGTTGTAAATGAATTCTCATTA
This sequence comes from Henosepilachna vigintioctopunctata, assembly GCA_030704895.1. NCBI lineage: Eukaryota > Metazoa > Arthropoda > Insecta > Coleoptera > Coccinellidae > Henosepilachna > Henosepilachna vigintioctopunctata. The sequence continues at coordinate 626,978 of JARQZJ010000112.1, read as the reverse complement.
AAACTACGTCCATAGAAAGAAGTCTATACATACGCAGTATTGAAAATTTACCCGACAACGTCGATTTTATTGGTCCAAATTCCCAAAAGTATCCGAACCAATATTTTATACCACAAAGTATAAAATATACGAGTACGGTCCAATATATATTTACCGGTGATGAATTTTGATATCTCCAAAAATAATTGATTTAAAACTTACTTCTATTTATGGACTCAGGAGGTCAAATTGCTAGAATGAAATGAAATAAAACTATAAAATTGCGAAATACCCAATGATGCCAACAGAAATACAATATCAGGTTAATGCGCACTCATCTTCTTTATCAGGGACTTCAGTTTCTAATAAAATAGCTTCTTTGTTACAATGAGTAACCAACTCATTGAAATTTCTATTTCAATGAGTTGGAAAAAATCATCAAATGACCTGTGATATCGTGACCTTCCTAGATTTCAATATTGCCTCTATATTTGGTATATACGATGAAAATGTTGATGCTCCAAATCAGTGGTCAGTACTTATCCTTCTATCTTAAGTTTGAGATACATGCACATACATGAGCAGCTCATAGATCATGATAATTCAGCATTCATTTTCAACAGATTTCTACCCGAAGAGAAAATTCGAAAATACTGATATGTACTTCCTTATGTCATAAGTGAATAACTAAATAATGTATGGCCATAAAAATAGCAATTATTGCATTATCCATCTATGCAAATAGTGAAAGAAAGCATTGGAATTTCCCGATACAGTAAATCAATGAATGACATCAAAATATTTCACATTGATCATATTACGTTGACACTAGAACGCGGCATGATAGTTTACCTGAAATAATCAAACTAATTGTTTGATTGTTAAGAAATGTCGACTCAGTTATATCCTGCACAATTTTATTACGGATGCTGAGGAAACACACTTATGTTTGAACTTCAGCGCCCCAATTTCAAGCCTACTAAAGAGGTCCAAACAGTTGTATCCTCTCGAAAGATACATCTCATTATATCTCGAATACGTACACTTCAAATACGTTTTGTGAACATACACTATGTAGACTTTAGAGTTATTCTACAGTGGAGACCAAACTGTAGAGCCAAAGTTCAGTTTACTGCGAATAAATTCATAGCTAAGCATTTTTACCAGCAACGGCTAACAAAGTTGTTCAAATTTTTGACGAAATAACACGAACACCTCTCGCGACAGATTACGTCATTTGCTTGTCGTGTTCTGGAAACGATAATTCATAGTCTTAAACGACGCGAGATGATCTTTGAACTTCTCACATCTACTCGAACTGAACTGACAACTTCACCTCAACTGACGTTTTCAGGTTTTCAGTCCATTGTGGGAACTCCAGAAATCGAATTTATGCGAAGCAACTTGTAATCTGACACAATTCTTATACTTTATGATAACAGAAAATAGTTGTAAATCATCGGCATTGGCAGAAAGCCAATACATACAATCTGGTCGATTGTTTCAGAGGCTCACCAGCCAAATAATATAATAATAATAATAATGATAATAATAAGACATTTTTTCCCAACAGATATACATCCAATTACAGAGAAAGAATTACAATTTACAAAAAATTGCAAAATTGTACACAAATGATAATAAATAAAAAAGAAATTAACAAGAAAAAAAATCAAAAAGAGGGAGTATAAGCTAATATATACAACGAAAAATTAATTCAAAATGAATTGAAATAACCAGATAACCAAAAACAAAAATGAAATATTGTCCATTACAAAGTTACGTATGGTCAGCAGAAGTTGACCATTTAGTAACGAAATATGTTTGATAAATAAAAATAAAATTAAAATCGATTGCGTTAGTATTGTCTAATAAACAAATAAAATAACTAAAATTAAAATAATATTTATAACTAAGACATATGTGGACAAGAGAAGTTCAGGAAAATATCACGACATCCCAATGCGCTGTTCTGAGTGGCATGCCAAGATAACTGCTAGCCGATCAAAATAGATATCACATCGACCGCAACAAACATCATAAAGATTACATATAAAATTGATAGGAGAACGTGACATAACATTTGATCTGCTGTAAGTGACATAAAATGTATTATTCCGCCTCAGACCAGGCCTTGGTACGCGAATATTTATTTTGCTGAGAAGAAATGGTGAGTCAATCGAATTCTGCAAAATTTTGAAGAGAAATGTTAGGCCGAACCGTTCACGCCTCAACTTCAATAATTCAATTCCCAAACTATCGGTTAGGATAGAATGGTCGAAGCCTCTAGAAGGATATTGTCCATAACATCTGAAGTACATATACTTCAAACATTTCCTCTGAACTGCCTCCAAGTCGACAATAGAATTAATGTACATAGGAGACCAAATTATAGACGCATATTCCAGTTTACTGCGAATAAAGGAGTAGTAAAGCGTTTTCATAGTGTCGGGATTAACAAAGTTGCCCCAATTTCTAACCAAATAACCCAGCATCCTAGAAGCAGAAGCCGTAATGCAAGTTATATGTTTAGAGAGGGACAGCTTACAGTCGAAAAGTACCCCCAGATCCTTAAACTCAACACATCTATCTAGAATTTGACCTTCCAATGTATAACTATGATGAATTGGAAACAATTTTCTTGAAAATGATACAATTTTACATTTTCTGATATTCAGTTTCAGCCCATTGCTGTTACACCACAAATTAACAGCGTCAAGGGAAGACTGTAATCTGACACAATCTTGACGATCGTTAATAGCAGCAAATATTTTCAAATCATCTGCAAAAAGCAGATGATTTGAAAAGATGCATGCAGTTAAGCTGTGAAGAAAGATCGTTTATATATATAATAAACATTAATGGACCCAAGTTGGACCCCTGCGGCACACCAGACGAGGCAGAATAGAGTGCAGATTCATTACCACCATGTTCAACATATTGAAAACGATCCGAAAAATATGACTGCATCAAATTTAAAAACTGTGATGAAAAACCTATAGCCTTCAATTTTGACAACAGTATTCTATGATCGATCTGGTCGAAGGCCTTCTGGATATCTGTGTAAATAACATCCATCTGGCCACGGTCATTTAATGTTTCTGACAAGGAATGAGTAATGCATGCCAAATTAGTAACAGTTGATCGATTCTTCATAAACCCATGCTGGTGTGGGGAGACAAGTGTGCGAACTGAACGGTATATAGAGTCATATAGAATGATTTCAAATATTTTAGCAAAATTGCACAAAATTGCTATGGGTCTATAATTAGTTATTAGAGCAGCATCACCGGATTTCAAAACTGGACAAATTTTTGTAACTTTCCAAATCTTTGGAATAAGCATATTTCTTAAAATAATATTGAAAATTAGGGATAAAGGTTTAGCGAAAGAATGAATACAGTCCTTAACTAAAAAACTATAATATAATATAGTGACTCTATGACGATCTGGGCTTACTGGTGCTAGTGGGTTCGATATTTAACGTATTCTTAGGCGATTCGGAATCGGCGTTGCACTATAGGTGTAATCATGGGTACCATATAGGTCTCCGAACTCCTCTCTTTGAACAAAAAGATAATAATTTATGCATATAAGGAACAACAATATACCCAAATTGGACGATTGTGACACACTTGATGGGGTACCATGGAGTGCATTTCTACAAAAATCATTCCCAACTAACAGATATCTATCTGATAAACATACATCGATGATGATTTGTAGCAAAACCCGACAAACTGAAATTCAGATATGATTTTTTTTTAATCAATTTGGTCAACAGTTTTCTGAATTTTTCTGTAAATGACATCTATTTCACAATTCTCATCTGCTCAAGAAGATGAGAGATGTGTATGGGATGAAATCAACTATAATGAACCAAAGAAGAGTTAATTTGAAAGGTACTGAATATATTGAAAATTATAAAATCGCTGTTGACAAAATTTAACATGCAGATATGTCAAAACATTCAGGAATTGGATGGAATATTTACAAGAATTTCAGTCAAGGTTACTCCCAGTCTTCAGTTGCACGACTTTATTACTGAAAGACGTTTGCATCAAATTATCTGCGAGTTGTAATGGATTTTTCGAAATTTGAAATCTGTTGGACTATTGGAGGAAATTTGGATTTTTAGTGTACATGTTTTTTCCAAAATATTGATAAGATTGAGTCAATAGTACTTATTTTATTGAAGAGCAATCTTATAGTTACTACTTTTGCTACAAGCATTCTTAAAATCGCATCATTAAAAACATCCAAATGAATTTCTCTCAGCTCTTTAATACACAAGATGTTTTTTCCGGTCAAAAAAATTGAATTATAGAATACATAAATAATAAATCAAAATTGTGGAGAATTTGAATGGCATTATTTTCATGGATGTTCTGCTAGGCTACTTGTTGGGTTTACTGTTCATTACTGTTAGAACTCAAGTTCTTCGAATCATTTGGTGAGTTGTAAAGGTCATTTATAACTGTGTTATCCATACACAGTTATTTTATTGCTTTTCCATTATTAAATCAGTGAAATCAGTACTTTAACACTAGAGAAAACAGTTTCAATAATTTCGATTCAACAGTTTCGATAAAACTAAGCTGATTTATGACAATTCGTCAGAAAACCCATTGGAGCAGAAGATATTTCTATCATGTTATATGCTCACACTTTGAATATCGAAATTACGACTACGGCAGATCATTTTGCTTCAGTACACATATATCGATCTGTAAAGAAACAGTTATAAGCAGCTTTTTATAACATCTTAGATGTTGTGTCTCTCGATTTGAAAACTGTTTTGCAACGCTTCAGTATCATAGGCTTGGAACTTTTTCTCTCAATTGAGTTTTAGGATAGAATTATTCATAACATTAGGTTCATTTCCGACTAAAGTTATTCGTTTCACTCGACATTTCGATCATTTTCTCGACACTCGACATTTTCGAGCTCTCGAGGTATCTCACTACTCTGTAGGTTGAAACTTTTCTTTCAGTTTGAAGAACTTGACAGCTTATTGCATTTGTTTTATTGACCCGAATTTTATTGTAAAACTGTGGCTTCGTAATTCTTGGCAGGTAAAATCTTTCCTCACATCACTGCAATATATACGAGAGGAATCTTTGAGAGTTCCTTAGCTTAGTTACTTATTTTGGTGGCTCATTTTACTGTTTATCATTTTCCTTCATTAGGACACTCATGAATTCAAACACCAAAATGTGTACAAAATAAGCACCAAATGGAAGTACATCAGTTGTACTTCATATTGAATTATCAATAGGAGCTGGAATAAGCCTGTGAAAGCCTGAAGGATTCAGTTTAGAAATGGTGCTCAATGCGGTTTTGAGATATGAAATGTTTCAGCTATCAAGAGAACTACACCATTTAAGGATAATAAAATTGATATGAAATTTATTAATTTCATATTAAATATATATTACATAAATTATGTATATATATATATATATATATATATATATATATATATATATATATATAATTATATATAATATCATATATTTTATTAAATATATAATATATAATCACGAAAAATCCTGTATTATTAGCAATTAAAGAAGAACTCGAAAAATTACAAAAACGAAACATAATAATAAAATTCCTGTGGGTCCCGTCTCGTATGGGCATCAAAGGAAAGGAAGAAGTGCATAATTTTGCTGTTCAACTAGCATCAGACTCAAATATTACAATCAGTAAGCCAAATGAATCATGCACCTTTTTTCGACAATAAATCATTAATAAAGGATCATATTCAAAAAAAATGGCAAGAAGAATTACCGCTTTTTCCGAACCGAATAGACCAAGTTATGTTAACTCGCAGTTGACCCACAGCTACATTATAAAAAAAAAATGAAACACATAATTTGTGAGTGTGAAAAATATAGTGTTGAACGCAAAATCTGACCAATGATTTAAAGAACTCTCTGTCCGTAAAGTGGAATAATACTATCAATTTTATGAAAAATGTTAATCTCTATAATCAAATTCTACATCCGTTATAATCTATATTTGTAATTATCTTTAACTATGAACCATGTACTAAATAAAATGTATTTTCGCTAATAATCCTAAGTGGTTGATGCGGGTAATTTGCAAATAAAAAAAAATTGATGTGGTTATATGCAAACTCATAGCGGAGGAAATATTTAGATAAATCTTTATTAGAGTTTTTGTAAGATAATTCAAACACTTAAATATGGTATACACTTTTTAATTCATAACTTAAAGCGCATAAATATCATTAAAAATAAAATGTGAAAGTTTCCCCATCTGTAGATCATACAATTATCTACAAAAAATGAATCAATACTTTTTTTTCTACGAGTCACCATTTTTGAGATATAACGATTCAAAAAATTGTGGAAGTTGTAATCGTCATAATATGTATGAGTACGCCATGTATATATACTTCTTCATAGTTTCAATATATGCTAAAATAATTTTCTATCGGATATTGTAACTTACACTACAAATACAAAATATACATATGTTATAACTATAAGAATCTCAGATAAAATGAAGGGTGTCCCTCAATTTATACGCCATTGAAACCTTGAGAAAACATCTGTCCCCTGTTCAATTGTGTGCGTGGCTAGGGTCTTATAGTATAAGACCCCATAAGTCTTATACCTACTATAATAAATGAAATACTGCTAGTCTTAAACGCCAGTTAGTAGTGAAAACACGTTTTTATTCTAACCTATATCATGCTGTTTTCAATTTTATAACAAAAATGACTGATTTTTTTTTTATTTGCGCTAAACTCTCAACTGAAAGTGAAATTGTTACTGTTGAACGTGATAAGAAGACATTAATTAATGCAAGTATAGAAAAAGCAGATGAATTTTCGGAGTATCTACAAAATCAAAAATCTGTGACAATTCATGAAAGTTGTCGTAATAATTATACTCGAAAGTCTTCTATTGCTGCAGCTAACGAAAGACAACGTGAAGAACTAAAAGCCAGAACATGCACATATAGTCCTCCTCGTACTAGATTACGTTCGAGTGAATCAGCCTTTTGTTCTGAAAAACAATGTTTATTTTGTGGCCAGCAATTGAGTAAAGAGTATGAGAAAAAAAAAGAGTAAGAAAAATAAAGAGTATGAGTAAAAAACAAATACAATTAGTTAGTATTCCTCCAACCTCAGTTGATGCTTATCAACATCTTTTTAGAGTGTATTACCAAGTGTGGCTTGGTTATCAGCTAGACCCTACAGATTGGGGATGGAAGTTGGTCAACAATTTATTAGAAGCAGTGCACACTTTACTTCCACCTGCACCGGAAAAACTGCTGAACTCGATTTTTTGCAACTGCACAAAGGGATGCAGTGCTAAATGTGGTTGCAAAAAAGTCGGACTGTTCTGTTCTCCGGCATGTACACATTGTCAAGGCCGGTTGTGCTCTAATATTGAATCACCAACAGTAGAGGATCCGTTTGATTCCAATGAGGCAACATGCGATACATCACTATTAACTTAGTTTACATGCACTCAGGATGAAGATGAAGAAGAACAAGAACAAGATCAAGAAGAAGAACAAGAAGGTTTTGAAAGTTACGACTATGACGATTAAATTTCACTCCATTTCTTTGACTTGAATTGCTTCTATCTTTTCAATCTCTGCTAATTTCTATTATTTTTCAATAGTTTCAGATTGAACAGGATCGAAATTGACCCGTGGAATAGGCCTACTTGGGAAACCACGAAAAAAAAAACGTGTTACCTCATAGGTGGCGAGGAAGCGTGTGCATGTTATTACGATTACAAGTTTTTGAATCGTTATATTTCGAAAACGGTGGCTCATAGAAAAAAAAAGTATTGATCAATTTTTTGTAGATGATTGTGTGGTCTACAATTTTTGTCTGAGATATTTTTATGACAAAACCTACCGTTTTACTGAAAATCGCGAAAAACTCATTTTTTGCACCTTTGACCTTGAATAAAATTTTTTTCTCACAGGGGAAAGATGGGAAACTTTCACATTTTGTTTTTGATGATATTTTTAACAATCCTACCAATTTTGAGCTTGGTGGGAAATTATGTAACTTCGAATGTCTAAATTGATCGGATCACTATTAGATAATTCAAACACTAAACGATAATTCAACGCTATACAAACGGTATATCCAACTTCTACAGATGTCAACAGGATGTGATTCAACCTAATTTGTAATTTATTATCGTAATTACACAATAAGTAATGGTGAAAATGTGTAATTTTGAGAAAGTGAGTATGAGGTATTTGAAAAATATCGTGAGAAGTTTGAAAAATACAGGTAGTTGCGAAGATGAAATAAAATTCAAGATACTGAAGGATGCTTTTGACATTTCTGGAAATAGATTTTCAGATAAAGTTAACACATCACTGACTCATGGCGTATTTCCAGAAGATTGGAAATGTTCATTAATAATAGCTACGCCAAAAATTTGCAATACTGTTGAAATAGAGCAATTTCGACCCATAATTTTATCACTACCACCTTATGAGAAAATTCTAGAATTGGTAGTAAAAAACATGTTTTGATATTATGTGAGAAATTTTTTGTAATTTCTGAGTTTCAATCAGGATTCAAAAAAAAGAAATTGCTTTTGTGAGACAACCATTTTGTGAGGAATGGTATAGTGCTATAGATGAAGGAGAAACGGTTGAAGTAGTATTATTCGATTTTTATGTAAATCATTATTATTGAAAAAGCTGAATAAACTTGGTTTTGAAGTAGTAGTAAATGAGTGGTTCGTATCATACTTGGAATCGCGAACACAAAAAATTAAGTTCAATAGCATTCTGTCGGATAGCACGAAAGTAGATGTAGGAGTACCTCAAGGAACTGTTTTAGCTCCGTTGTTGTTCTCCTTATACGAGTAAAGAAACGATATTTTCTCTCGCGTGAAAAAATGTTCTATACGTTTATTCACTGATGATACTATGCTCTATATATGTGGAAAACATACTTAGAATATGACAGAGGGGATGAATAGAGACCTTTCTTCAATTAATGAATGATTTTGTGACAATATCTCATCTCTAAATGTTGTAAAATGTAACTTCATAGTTTTGGGTACAAGAAAAACCGTTAAAATCAATGAAAATGAGGTTATAGCTATGAAGAATAATGAACAAAAAATTAGAAGAGTGGAAACAGTAAAATATTTAGGCATTATATTAGAAAAATTGAGTGCAATGAACATGCTGATTTCATATCATGTGAAATTTCTGAAAAAATTGATTTTTGGAAAAAAATACGAGAAAACCTGTCGAAATATATGAAATTATTGTTGTTCAAAGCAATAATAATGCCACATTCTAAATATTGCTCCACATTTTCATTTGGTTTGACTAAAGGAAAATTTCAAAAATTACAAAAGTTACAGAATAGAGCCATGCGAACCATTTTAAAGTGCAATAGGTATACCCCTGCCAAACTAAAGCTTAACTCTTTGGAACTAATGTCTGTGAAACAAAGAAGTCTCTTTGCTTCATCTAAATTCATATTCAAAATAAAAAATTAATTGCTTCCATGTAATGTAATAAAAAATGTTACATATGTCAGTGATGTGCATGGGTATAATTCTAGAAATTCTGATAGTTTTTATATCCAAAGTTGTAAGCTCTCTGAATCCAAAAATAGCATATACTATGACGGATTTAAGGCTCCCAATAATTGAAAACTTGTACTACCAGAAAAAATACCACAAAAATTGCATCACAGAATCTTATCTTCAATACAAATCCAGATTTAGTTTGTTTTCGATATATTCTTTTTTGGTCTTTCCTAATCACTCATTTCAACTCCTCTGATTATTTTAGTAATTTCTGTGAAATGCCAATCGATTATATCGACCATATCTAATATACTCTATAGGTAATGTATTTTTGACGAGGGTGTTACAGGCAACTTCACTTCAAGTTTTATAGAATATTTTGACGTGACGTTGATGCTCGGTGACATCAAATGATGTTGACATTCCATCAAAGGCGAATCAACTTTTTTGAGGGATCTGATACTTTAGAGCCCTCATCAAGCTCATAAAGTCTGCCTTGGAGGTTTTACCTGCAAATTTCTATTTTATACTTTTTCGGGTATTTCGATTGATTTCAAATTCTTTCATGATTTCGCGGTCTACTGAATCATATGCTTTCTTGAAGTCAACAAATGTAATCACTGTACTTTTAGATTTCCTCATCTGTAATATCATCTTCATAGTCCAGATCTGTTTTATAAATCCAGCTTGATATTCCCCAAATAGTGGATCCGCCTATTGTTCTACTCTGTTTAGGAGTGCTTTGGAGAGTATTTTTTACGCAAGTGGGGGTCAGGCAATTCCCCTGCAATTATTAGTATCCCTTTTTGTGCAATGGATGTATCAGCACCCATTTTCAATTCTCTGGTATCTGTTCCATTCTCCAGATTTTTGATATTAAATGATGATTTTTTTGCGTCAAAGTAATATCGTTCATTTTTCAGTGTTCCAAAATAATCCCATTTCCTCCGGCTGCTTTATAATTTTTGGGTTGCTTGATAATTGTCGAAATCTTTTCAATATCAGATGCTTGCAAGTCTGGATGCGTAAACACCGAAAATTCGAACTTAAGTTTTTCTTGGGGTAGATTGCTTGGGGTGGCTAATATTTTGTTGATATTTTTTCTGTTAGTTTCCAATATGCCATCGGATTTTTTGAAAACTGGGCGCTTGGTATTATCGCAAGTTTGCTCTGAAAAATTTGTAAAAATATCTTTATTATCTATATCTATATTATTGGTGAAATCCCTCTGTATTTCATTACATCTATTATATCATATCTCTGTTTATCTCTTCTAATTAATTTGGAGGCTGATTCTGAGTTATAAGGAAGTTCAACCAGTTTTACTCACTGTTATGGCCTTTAAATTTTTTTCATGCAGTTATTCTATTGTCGACTACTTGAAAGCAATTTACGTTTCACCAGGGGTGTTTCCTGTTGCGAGGAGGTGCAGGGTTTTGAAATTGAGTTCTCAAGATTTCGAGTTCGAAGTTCCTACAGAACTCGTTGGTGATGTGAAATTAATAACCGAGTCAGGTATGGTGTGTATCGCGAATATATATATATATATATATATATATATATATATATATATATATATATATATATATATATATATATATATATATATATATATATATATATATATATATATATATATATATATATATATATATATATATATATATTTTCGAATGTTTTCAGCAATAACAGGTTTCTCTTAATATGAAAAACTTTATTTTTGTTTCGTTGCATATCACAACTTCGTCAAAACTAATCAATATTAATATGTTCAATTCAAACATGGCCGACACGAAACCTCAAACGTCATATATATATATATATATAGTTCAAAGATTCACAGGTAATTCAACACTAGTAAATACTGAGACTCTTAATCGAAATATTTCAAATAAAACTCTCAGGGAGCTGTCTACACAAATGTTGTCAACGAGAACGAACCCATCACTTTCGAGAGTGAATATTAAGAGCGTTTCGAAAAATTCATCGATCTTGTTGAATGATAATAGGATACAATTGTTTCATCATTATTATGAATCATCAGTCCATATTCAATCTATCAATCAAGAATCGATGACTTTCAAAACGAACATAGGTCCCATACCAAATTGAGAGAAGTTCTAGAGAGTGAAATACTCACGTAGGCTCCCTCTATCGGCGAAAGGACGTATAAACACTCCTTAGCGTTCAAGATTCCTACTCATGACAACAAGAGTGCGAGTGGAAGGCTTTGTAGATATTTCATTCGAACACAACAGAAAATTGTCTGAAATGTGTACGAATGATCCCATGCCTAATCGCTCCAGATCACGCCCAGGCGGGCAAAAGTGTAGCTAGTTCAAAGATTCACAGGTGATTCAATACTAGTATATACTGAGACTCTTAATCGAAATATCGAAATATTTCAAATAAAACTCTCAGGGAGCTGTCTACACAAATGTTGTCAACGAGAACGAACCCATCACTTTCGAGAGTGAATATTAAGAGCGTTTCGAAAAATTCATCGATCTTGTTGAATGATAATAGGATACAATTGTTTCATCATTATTATGAATCATCAGTCCATATTTAATCTATCAATCAAGAATCGATGACTTTCAAAACGAACATAGGTCCCATACCAAATTGAGAGAAGTTCTAGAGAGTGAAATACTCACGTAGGCTCCCTCTATCGGCGAAAGGACGTATAAACACTCCTTAGCGTTCAAGATTCCTACTCATGACAACAAGAGTGCGAGTGGAAGGCTTTGTAGATATTTCATTCGAACACAACAGAACACAACAGAGTGTTTATACGTCCTTTCGCCGATAGAGGGAGCCTACGTGAGTATTTCACTCTCTAGAACTTCTCTCAATTTGGTATGGGACCTATGTTCGTTTTGAAAGTCATCGATTCTTGATTGATAGATTAAATATGGACTGATGATTCATAATAATTATGAAACAATTGTATCCTATTATCATTCAACAAGATCGATGAATTTTTCGAAACGCTCTTAATATTCACTCTCGAAAGTGATGGGTTCGTTCTCGTTGACAACATTTGTGTAGACAGCTCCCTGAGAGTTTTATTTGAAATATTTCGATATTTCGATTAAGAGTCTCAGTATTTACTATATATATATATATATATATATATATATATATATATATATATATATATATATATATATATATATATACATTCAAACCCTCAGGTGTTCTGTTATATAATACATTTATTTTTTTGCAGGTGAAAATGCAAGCTCCGATTTGAATTCAGTCATGAAATTCGAGGCCCTACAATTTCTTCTTATTTTTTTTTCCGTCGATACCATGGAATATCATCCACACTCCCAACATTTCGTGAAGGGAGAACCGAACGAAAAAGCGCAAACTAAGGGTGAAATCATTCGAATGGATCTCGCAGATAGCTCTTACGAACATATCAAGGAAGAGAGAGCCCTGCGAAATGAATCTAAGTTTTTTGAAGGTCATAATGATGCAGGAAACATCTCGGCAGATGACAGTGAAGACGAAGAGATGTGGAGGAGGGAGGAAAGAAATGAGACGGATGAAAATTCCACAGATTACATTTATACCTTCAACATCGAAGATATCGAGGAGTTCATTTATCCGAAAACGTGGACGTGGATTTTAATTTCTTTCCATGTATTGGTATTTGTGGTGGGTATTTTGGGGAATTTTTTGGTATGCGTTGCCGTTTATCGAAACCATACGATGAGAACTGTTACGAACTATTTCATAGTGAACTTGGCGTTGGCAGATTTCTTAGTGATTATATTCTGTTTGCCACCAACGGTTGTGTGGGACGTGACAATGACTTGGTTTTTCGGAGTCTTCATGTGTAAACTTGTGTTGTTCTTTCAGGTGAGTACCCTACAAAATCTAACTCAACCATTTATTGTAGTATTAAAGTATCGAAAGTATGAAATATGGAATCTTATATTTCCGCAGAAGATATTTGTGATTTTCAATTAAAAATTTACACGATAATATGTACACATACAATGTCTATATTTCCGTGTAAGCTGATCGTCCACTAGGTCGGCAACGTGACGCGGCGCGGCGCCTTGCAGGCGTTGCATGAGGAGCCTCGTCCATCAGTGCTCGGCGCGGCGCGGCGCCGTATCTCTCTGGTCGTTCCTTTCTACATTTTAGTAAACGAACTCAGTTTTGGTTTGACAGTGCTCAAAGATGGATACGAAAAGCGATGAAGAAATATTTTTCCTTGCAGCGTTAATTGAAGAAGAGGACGAGAAAAAAAAATTGAAACGGCGTAAGATGTGGATTCATGAAATTATTTCAAAAAGGCTAACCTTCAGAGAATTTCATCATCTTTTCCCAGATCTCCTGAGAGACGAGAAAAAATTTTTCGAATACTTTCGAATGTCACCTAATAAGTACTACGAACTCCTTGCTCTAATCAGGCCAGACATAGAGAAACGAAACACAACATTTCGTCCAGCAATATCCAGTGAAAAACGTCTTGGTACATGTCCCAGGTAAGTATACAAAATAAACTGAAATAATTTCAAGAACTTATCACCTTATACAATTTTTAACCCTAAAGCTTGGACCCTATGAAAATTTATTTGGTTAAAAACGAACTCGTTTATTTGGGCTCACTTCCTTAATTGGAAAATTGTAATAGACGAAAATCAAAAACACGTTAATCAAGAACAGAGACAAAAAGGATTCAACAATAATTTCAAAAACTGTTTTCGAGTTTATTACTATTCAATTACGCATTAAGTTTTATGTTTGTATTAATTTATCGTTAGTATATATTTAGTTCGTTGATTTTCATGATTTTTGGGATTTGTGCAATGTGATAACCTGTTCACTATTATATGTCAGTGTTATGTAATACTTAATGTTGCTTGAGGAGTAATGTTTTAAATTTTCGTTTATTTGGTTTCAAAAACTGCTCTACTTGTATTATTTTTATTTTCATTAGTTTCACTGGTCAATATTCTATCTTTTTTCGTAGGTTTTCGGTGACTGGGGATTCATTTGTGACGATTTCATTCAGTTACATACAGGGATAAAAATCTGTCCGTAGAATTGTATATGACACATGCGATGCAATCAGGAAACGCCTCTCTCCAATTTATATGGCTCCACCGAAAAAAGAAAACTGGCAAATGATTGAACAAGAGTTTTCATCTAGATGGAATTTCCCTAACTGTGTAGGAGCTATAGACGGCAAACACATTGTGATTGTGGAAAACACTGATGGTAGCACTTTTTCTACATCTAATTTCGGGAAAAGATTTCGAGAAGGAACTTTGCAGATACGGAATGACAAAATCTTGCCTGGCACTCACGAAACGATGCCTTATGTTTCAGTGGGAGATGCAGCTTTTCCGCTTCAGCGAAATTCAATGAGGCTCTATCCCGGAGTTGAGCTGTCAAACAATGAGGAGAAGAGAATATTCAACTACAGGCTAAGCAGGGCGAGAAACCCAAGCGAAGATGCGTTTGGTATTCTAACGGAAAGATTTCGTTTATATCAAAGAAGACTTGAGTTGAAACCTACAAATGTGAATAAAGTGGTTTTGGCTACATGTTGCTTACATAATTTCCTTAAATGGGACAACCGCATTTGCTTGCCGAAGTAATAGAGATTGAAAAAGGTGATACTAGACAAGAAAATGGTGCTCTATAAAATTTGAGGAACATAGGAGGAGCATTTGGAGGGAGTGCTTACGCCGTAGGAGAGAAGTTCAAAGACTACTTCTGTTCTCCTAATGGATCTGTCGAGTGGCAAAGTGGAGTTATTCGTAAGGGAAAGCAAAACACTGATGCAAACCAACTCCAGGATAACGGCTAGGTAACATGACGTGAATCCGAAGGGTCCCCTTTGTTGTATGGTGATAATATTCTTTATGTATAATTGAACAAATAAAATGTTACGAAATGTTTGTTGTTTTTATCCAAACAAACTCACCCTTAATTCCTTTCTCTGGCTATCTTAGTGAAATTTTAAACCACCCATTACTGGAACTGGCTGCCTGTTCATCGCCTATGTTGCACTAAGGAGGCTTCTGTTTTTTTCAGTAAATAAATAAACATAAAATAATTGCAAAAATTCCATTAGAAAAAGTATTAAACTAATAATTACAAGGTAGTATAAAAATTATTATTATTGTCATACATATGTGTACTATTATTTTCATAAGTTTGGTTGTTCACAAATGTATGTGGTACGTTGTGATGGATGAATAGATGAATGATAAAGGGAACAAGGCAACTTATTTTTATGATTATTTTATTGCATTATATCTTCATTTCATTTGTAAAAGAAAACAAGCCGGTTGTAAATGATCGAAAATAAAAATACTCGTATTAACATGGATAGAAATTTGATCAAATAATGTAATTTATTATATTGAATAATTGTTAATCGAAATGAAATTATTGAAGCGGTAACGAAAGGAATTTTCTTTATTTTAACTGAAAAAGATATTACCTTGGACGTTATAACAAGTGCGGAACAGTGATTGTTGTTTGATTGTTGTTGAGTTGTTGTTGTGGTGGCCACTTGCCTGTAGAACTACTGCCGATTCGAAGGGTTGGAGTAGGTACGAATGTTGCCGAGTATGATTGAACATATCCGAACTGAACGAGTCCCGATCGCGCTAATCGGCCGCGCTGCAACGTGCGCGGCCGATCTCCGTTTCTTTGCAACTTATTCGAAAACGTTGCAGCGCCGCGCCCAGCCTCTCTACCGACCTAATGGACGAGGCCTTTCGTTCATCATTTCAACAAATTTTCTTTTTTCCTTTGAAACTGATAACCTAGGAAATTTTTAATTTAAAAATTATATGAAACGTTTTTTCACAAAGTTACGCTCTAAATAATAAATCAAGGTAGATTGTTCTAGCTCGTATCGTTTTCGAGAAATTTGATTATAAAAGAAGATTATTACTCCGTTTTGAATTAAATTTGTTTGAGTGCCGTTCTTTGCCGCGCCGCGCCGCGCAACGTTGCCGACCTAGTTGACGACCAGCTAACTTATTCAAAAAAGTTGCAGTGGCGCGCCGCGCCACGCCTCTCTACCGACCTAATGGACGAGGCCTTTCGTTCATCATTTCAACTAATTTTTTTTTCCTATGAAACTGATTACCATGGAAATTTTAAATTTGAAAATTAAGTGGAACGTTTATTCACAAATGTGCGCTCTAAATAATAAATCAAAGTAGATTGTTCCAGCTCGTATAGTTTTCGAGAAATTTGATTATAAAAGAAAATTATTATTCCGTGAGAGGTAATAATAAAAACTTGTCTAAAAATCACTGACTGAACAATTCTTTATTCGACTAGTTTCGCCTTTTACAGCATTATCAAGAATGAATACATATTACAAAGACAACCTATAAATATTTTGCAAACCGGTTCGGACCACCTAGAATAGAAGTGGGGGTTTCCAAATTATCAGAGATTTAATAGCAGGGAATGGTTTAGGTCTAATTGGTCATTAAGAAGATCGTACTTATCGGATTTTTGAAGTTTATTTATTTCCATGGCTTCCAGGTAGTTCATTTTAATCCCTTTTTCACAGTAATGTAGTATCTTAGGTTTAAAACAACTTGAGATCTTATGATAAGATCTCAAGTTTACTTAGTCAGAACTGCTTGAAGAGAACTTGAGTGCATTTGAAGAACTATCGAAACCTTATTGTTTGGATGTATGCCACTGAAGATTTCTAATGCAGCCGAAACAATTGTATGGTATATTCATTCAAAACGAGTTGAATGGTTTTCGGAACGCTTCCGCTATTCAATCTCGAAAGTAAAAGGTTGTGTTTTTTTTTGACATCTTGTTTTTGTTGAAATCGCCGAAAAACCATCGACCAAACTAGTCGAATAGAGAATTGTTCAGTCAGTGATTTTCAGACAAGTTTTTATTATTACCTTCCATGAAACAGTCATCTTTCTTTGAGAAGAAGCACTCATCCCTACTCATATTGAAGTGACAAAATAGATAAAAATGAATGATAATTCCACAAAATTGAAAATAATTCCAAAACTAATTGAAGTAGACATGAAAAACCTTCATAACCTCTCAAAGAAAATGTTATTTGGTTCATGATGACATTGAAACCTATAGTATTTTCCATTTAAAATAAGCATGATATTTGGTCCATTTAAAATAAGCATGATATTTGGTAGTTTGGATCTATTAGCACAGAAACGTGTAATTTTAACACCCTGTAGAACTTTGAGTGAATATTTAGTCATAAAAACTTTCCGCAATCGCTCTTTCATTCACACAGAAAATTTCACTACGCTGAAGTCAATTGTTTAGGAGATGAACTCTGAAATATCCAAAAAATCGAAATATCTCAAAAACTGCAATTGTCAGGTATATGACATACTGAAAACAGTATATCTCATTTCAAACGCGAAACCCAAAAACGTTGTCAAATACAGGTCGTTCTATGAGAAAAAACACAACTTTGGTATGTCACACATTCCTGAAACACCCTATATGCACCAAATTATTTTTAGAATGTACCCTCGATGAATTTCCACCTGACTTCGTGGTCATATTTTTCTACAAATTAACCGTTTCGTAATAAGAGACCATCGCTTCTTCCTTGACTCACTGTCTATGTGTATATATATATATATATATATATATATATATATATATATATATATATATATATATATATATATATATATATATATATATATATATATATATATCTAGAACCTTCGAGCAAATAGAACACAAACATTCTGAAAATTTATATGTTGTGTGAGTGCTAAAGGAGTGTTTATATATTTCATCGGATGAATGAAACAACGGAACTGGCCCTATTGATAAGCGAAAGGGAAGCATATAGAAGTCTTATTTCCGGCAAGGTAAGGTAATTCAAACCCAGTCGAAATTCTCCGCAACAAATGTGAATCAGAAATAATGGACGGCTTCCACTCTCTATCCCTGTTATAACGTTGTGGAAGATAATTACTGCAGTCAGTAATAAATTTAACGACTAATTAAATCAGTATAACGATGTGCTGAATTATAACCAGACTAATAATTGATGAGGCCGATACTTGATGTAAATCGATAAACATAATAAAACAATTGTTAAACTGATTTACACATATATTAAAAACAATACTGCATGACGTACGTTTCGATGAGATTCACCTTTTCCAATTGCTACGTGCAGACTAAAAAAAAAAAAAATTACTTAATTTACTATATAGTAGTTCAGTATGAATTCATCCCTTCCACCTGTTATCAACCTGTTTTCTCTGTATTTAAGTTTATTTAATGAGATGCAATTCTCGCTTAACTCTTGGTGAAACATAATTGAATATCAAAATAAATTAAACTCTTGGCTTAATGTTTCACGATTTATTTAACAATATGTATAGTCAACATGTTTCGAGCGTTCGCTCATTTTCAAGACTTTTGAGTCTTGAATTTTGAGTCAACATGTTTCGAGCGTTAGCTCATTTTCAAGACTTTCGAGTCTTGAATTTTGAGTCTCGAAAATGAGCTAACGCTCGAAACATGTTGACTATACATATTTTTAAATAAATCGTGAAACATTAAGCCAAGGGTTTAATTTATTTTGATATTTAAGTTTATATATAAAATAAGCATGATATTTGGTAGTTTGGATCTATTAGCACAGAAACGTGTAATTTTAACACCCTGTAGAACTTTGAGTGAATATTTAGTCATAAAAACTTTCCGCAATCGCTCTTTCATTCACACAGAAAATTTCACTACGCTGAAGTCAATTGTTTAGGAGATGAACTCTGAAATATCCAAAAAATCGAAATATCTCAAAAACTGCAATTGTCAGGTATATGACATACTGAAAACAGTATATCTCATTTCAAACGCGAAACCCAAAAACGTTGTCAAATACAGGTCGTTCTATGAGAAAAACACAACTTTGGTATGTCACACATTCCTGAAACACCCTATATGCACCAAATTATTTTTAGAATGTACCCTCGATGAATTTCCACCTGACTTCGTGGTCATATTTTTCTACAAATTAACCGTTTCGTAATAAGAGACCATCGCTTCTTCCTTGACTCACTGTCTATGTGTATATATATATATATATATATATATATATATATATATATATATATATATATATATATATCTAGAACCTTCGGAGCAAATAGAACACAAACATTCTGAAAATTTATATGTTGTGTGAGTGCTAAAGGAGTGTTTATATATTTCATCGGATGAATGAAACAACGGAACTGGCCCTATTGATAAGCGAAAGGGAAGCATATAGAAGTCTTATTTCCGGCAAGGTAAGGTAATTCAAACCCAGTCGAAATTCTCCGCAACAAATGTGAATCAGAAATAATGGACGGCTTCCACTCTCTATCCCTGTTATAACGTTGTGGAAGATAATTACTGCAGTCAGTAATAAATTTAACGACTAATTAAATCAGTATAACGATGTGCTGAATTATAACCAGACTAATAATTGATGAGGCCGATACTTGATGTAAATCGATAAACATAATGAAACAATTGTTAAACTGATTTACACATATATTAAAAACAATACTGCATGACGTACGTTTCGATGAGATTCACCTTTTTCAATTGCTACGTGCAGACTAAAAAAAAAAAAAAAAAATTACTTAATTTACTATATAGTAGTTCAGTATGAATTCATCCCTTCCACCTGTTATCAACCTGTTTTCTCTGTATTTAAGTTTATTTAATGAGATGCAATTCTCGCTTAACTCTTGGTGAAACATAATTGAATATCAAAATAAATTAAACTCTTGGCTTAATGTTTCACGATTTATTTAACAATATGTATAGTCAACATGTTTCGAGCGTTCGCTCATTTTCAAGACTTTTGAGTCTTGAATTTTGAGTCAACATGTTTCGAGCGTTAGCTCATTTTCAAGACTTTCGAGTCTTGAATTTTGAGTCTCGAAAATGAGCTAACGCTCGAAACATGTTGACTATACATATTTTTAAATAAATCGTGAAACATTAAGCCAAGGGTTTAATTTATTTTGATATTTAAGTTTATATATTGTATGTATTCGAGAAATTGTCATTAGTCTGCACGTAGCATTTGAAAAAGGTGAATCTCATCGAAACGTACGTCATGCAGTATTATTTTTAATATATGTGTAAATCAGTATAACAATTGTTTTATTATATAACCAGACTACCTACTTGAATTCATTTTCCTAAATCAATTCACTTTCGAAATCATTGTGTAATAATCTCGGAAACAAAACTTAATTTTTTTTGTATCAAACATTACTTTTGCGGTACTTTTATACAGCTAAAATAAGATTTCTGTTGATCCATAATTCAGTTCACCATTGCTCTTTCTGTGAAGCGTGATATTGTGAGAAGGAATAGTACTCATGTTTAAAATTGATAGAATGATACGATTTTTACTTTCAACAAAGTTATTACGTTACAATCTTTCAAGTATTTACATTATGTCGTTTTTTCGGGTTTTCAATCACACGTTATATGTTTAGCACTGTTCCACATTCCAAAAACCAAATTGGTATACCATATAATATTTCATTATATACCTCATAGTTAAGGGTTGTTTTGTATTATTATACTGATCCAATCTAGCTTCTTGAGACCAATTTCAGCAACCTACACTTTGAAGCGTTACTTACAAAAAGAACAATACTTTTTGATCAATTCATAGCTATTAGATTATACTCGGAAAGATCTTGGAGCTTGACCATATTTTCGTGGGTGAGAGAATCAAATATATGAAGACCCATTTCTCGTTCAATGAGTAACATCAAAAGTCTTCTCTCTTGCACACGAATTCGTTGTAGACTAGGCAGTTCCAATCAATATATTAGGTTCATTAGGTTGTTATTGATCAGAAAATTTTTGTGTTACGGTATTTCGGAACACCCCCTCCATTGTGAAATTGGTGATTACCACAATATACTCAAACTTGAATCATAATAGGTTTTTTGCCATTGAGTCTTGAGAAACTATAAAAATACTTTAAACTAGTTAGGTATATTGAGAGATTGATTTTTCTTCTTTCTCCTTATTTATCAAAAGTGGCATTTACATTTTCATAGTTCAGATATAAAGTTTCGTCTCTTTGAATGCAGAAAAGCATGAAGTTGTCATTTATTATAATTATTATTGTTAGTCTGATGTCTATAGCGATAGAAACGGATTACTTGAAAATATATTATTTTTCGCACCAAATTTGAATGTTCACAGTTGACTGCATTTTCTCTCCGGAATTGCAATTTTTTAATTGATAATTATGAGAAGATAACCAACAGTTCAACGACGTTGACTAATCTGATTGAATATGATTTCATTTGACCATCTTCGAATAATGTTGATATTTATTGTAGATAATAGAATATCAGTTATTTCATAGACCTGAAATCAGTTGATAATGTATTGACTTCCTTTTTTTTACGTCCAAGAAATTACTGTGACGTAAGTAGATGTGAAGATGAAGCCATCCAATTTTCAAGGGTAACGGCTTTCATACTACCTTTAAAATTCTTACTTATTCAAGAGAGATATTATATTAAATCATGTGGGTGTCCTCTTCGAATTTTCAGGCTCGTAGCAATTTAGATGTTTCTCTCTGATACCCACTTGTAAAAATTGTGCTTTATTGAAATCTACGAAATGATGAGAACTGATGAAATAAGTCCGTAATATTATCGTTTCGTAAAACCGACTTTTCATGTTCATCTATTCGGGTTTTAGTGTTCCTATCTTTTTCGATGATATAGAAATCAGGGCAATTATTACAGAAGGTTTTATAAATTGTTACCTACATAGGACAAATATAGTCCAGAAAATCTAGCTCAAATGAAAAAAAGGGGTGAATTAGTTGATCTAAAGAAAAATATACTTGATAGGGCGCTAAAATATTTCTATTATAAAATATATCGAAAACAAATATATCCTTTAGACTTGAATTATTATAGCTCCAAAATTTTCAATCTATAAAAATGTGGCAAAATAAATGGGTTTGCTGTAAAGTATATTCGTATGCATATTGATATGTTTGCTTAATTGATAAATTAATATTTTCTGGAAGTGATCACTTTCAGTCACAATTGTTTTTTAAAAATGGATGAAAATTTATAAAATTCAGAGTTTTAATAAATTCAATGGACGATGAATCTACTTTGTGATAGTTCATATTTAAATGAGAGGTAATAATATAAACTTGTCTAAAAATCACTGACTGAACAATTCTTTATTCGACTAGTTTCGCCTTTTACAGCATTATCAAGAATGATAATGCTGTAAAAGGCGAAACTAGTCGAATAAAGAATTGTTCAATCAGTGATTTTTAGACAATTTTTTATTATTAACTCATTTAGAATTTTGATTAGAATATTTCTATCTTGTGAAGGAAACTTACGATGCGTTAATATATATCTATTTCAAACAATTGAGAGATTCACATATTACTTAACAATTTTTTTTACTATTGAATTTAAGTCCAAAAAGAATACCTTTGAAAAATTCAACTAAACACTAAGTAGTACGATTTTGAACTCCAATTACACAGTTTTTTGTACGTTACCTCCCTGACGAAAGACGAAGTCTAACGTATCCGATGATGAGAAATTAATTCTACAGTTTCAGCTTGCTGGTACCTCTTTAGGGCTGATGTTGAGAATAGCAAGTTCGTTGAGGTTGCCAGTCCAAAGGTAAACAAGATCTCTCAGCCAAAATACGCAAAGTATACTTTCTTTACAAAGTCCGTAATATTTACTTGTTGCTTTAATATCATATATTCGCCACAAATGTAACAGAAACTATCAGACGAATTCACACACTTCCGCACAGACGGCATTGCACTATATTGATCTAAGATCTATAAAACAATAGCGAGTTAACACGTAATTGTACCGCGCCATACTCTACACTGTCGAAGCGCGCACAGGTTACAACATGTTTATATTTGTTAATGTAGCTCAAACAGTTGTTCCTTAATTAGAAATAATGATAGTTATGTCCTGAAAAACATTTGAAAACAGTAATCAAAATAATATTATACCCATAGTTTATGATTACAAATTAGCCCAAAAAATCCCTTTTTTGTAATATGGAATTTTTTGAGTATTTTCTTAGTTTTCAGAACACCTTAATACATAGAAATCAGTTGTAAATATCCGGACAGCATTTTTGTTGCAGACCTGTGTATCGAATATTTTGAATGAAATTTTTATTGAAAAATATTTCACCAAGGGATCAGCGAATAATCAATCAGTTCTATATAATTATCTTATTAGTCTACTTTCGGAGCATCATAATTTTATTGGAATGAACTGATCGAAATAGACTTCTTGTCTGCTTCGACTTCTAACTTCTACACTCTTTTCAAAATGTTGTATAATTTAGTGTATAATGTTCATAACTTATATGGATTATTCTTGAATATAACTAACAGCATACTTTTTCTATCAACTGAAATTTCGCTACATCAACTCGGAACACACTATTCTATTTTCTTGGCGAGATTGGGATGGAACACATCACAAATATTCAACGATTGGGACATATACTATATGACAGATAGAATCATGAAAAACGAATTGATGTCAAATTATATTAACTTCAGTTATGGAAATACCTACTTGAATATCTTAAATTCTTTTATCGTAAAAACTAGAAAAAACTATTAGTACATTTCCGCAATCTTGCGTCCAAATATCACATTATGTCGTTCTGAAAAATATATAATCCTCTGAATTTCTGCTTTGAAATTGATGAAAATATCATGGGAATACCTGAAACTTTTTCTAACCCGGGGCAACTCTTGATTTCCGATTGACTTCCGTAACAAATATTCATGCTACATTCACAGCTGTCTCTAGAGTATATGGTTCAATTTTCCGCATCGGTGAAAAGTTTGCGAATATATTTATTCTGAGAACATTGTATTTTGTTTCATTGAATCTGTATGCGAATAAGTGTCATCAGTTTTGAATCCTGGTTATAGCTACATATTGACAGGATGAAGTAAACTCAATAAAAGTTCTCGAAACCCTTGAGCTTATGTAAAGTTGGAATATATCCACATATAGGCGAACAACATAAAATACCGACAGGTCAAAATAAGTTTTCTTGCATAAAAAGATCAACAATGGAGTAAAATGTGACACGAGTCATTGCGTTAGTTTGGATTATGATACTCCTAGTCTCTTGCAGTAGTAGTTTAACATTCTACTTTCGAACAATTGGAACAGATATCTTGAAATTTCCCCTACTTGTGATATTTGGAGTCTTTTCCAGCAGCAATTTCACGTCTCACTTTCCAGCAGTTGGAAAATAGGTCCTCAAATTTCCTCCATTGCACAAAATGAGCCAATACTGCAATATATAGGAATAATATATAATAATAATAATAATAATAATAATAATAATAATAATAATAATAATAATAATAATAATAATAATAATAATGGTAAAAATAATAATAATATTCATTTGCTTAACGGAATACAATTTAATATGCAAAAATGTAGGAGTTTGCATTGCATTCTTCCACTCCACCTGTTATAATTTGAAGAAAACAACTGTAACCTGCCAACCAATATTACGAACAAAACAATCAGAACATAATATTGAAAAAAAAACCTACAAGAAAATTACAATAATTATTGGTTTCCAAATTATATTTTTCGAGAATATATCCACCTGGGCTAGATATATTATTTAGACAAGTTTTTATTATTACCTCTCATTTAAATATGAACTATCACAGAGTAGATTCATCGTCCATCGAATTTATTAAACATATATATATATATATATATATATATATATATATATATATATATATATATATATATATATATATATATATATATATATATATATATATATATATATATATATATATATATATATATATATATATATATATATATATATATATATATATATATATATATATATATATATATATATATATATATATATATATATATATATATATATATATATATATATATATGTTATATATATATATATATATATATATATATATATATATATATATATATATATATATATATATATATATACAAAAACGTTCATTTTCCCTAAGATGTCGAGCAAAATGGAAAACAAAGATCTACACAATTGTAGTTTGAATGAGGTTCAATAAAATATTACGAATTTGCACACGATATATCTAAGAGAATAATTTTTTGGCGTCAATTCAAAATTCCCTCTAATTGAAGGTTAAATTTCCTTGAATATGACATGATTCCCGTTGCTGGACCGTGAAGTTCATGGTATCAATGTTCTTCGTCTTTTCTTCACAATGTTTTCTCATTTAATAATGGCCAGTAAATTTGGATTAATCTTCTAATATCCAGTGTGTCATTTACCGTATTCTCTGAATTATTCTGTATGTCTATTTCTCTTTTGTTTTTGTTGTTATATAGTCATAGCCGGTAATACCGTCCGTTTGAGAAATGTCACAGCGGGTAAGTAACAAGTCCATTTAAATCAGTTTGGTACGTTTCATCATATCAAAAGTCACTTTTAAAAGGTTTGCAAGAGGTCTCAATTCAGAATATTCTCAAAGGTATCACTTTCATATTTCACCCACACTTCAATTTTTTTTCATCAGAAAAATGATAATACATTCTTATATATATATATATATATATATATATATATATATATATATATATATATATATATATCTACTTTTTCAAAATATACCTAAGTACTCGTACCACTCAATTTCGTCAACGTTCAAAATATAGAACCCTTGTTGGGAACTGCGACAACAGTTCAAAAATTTTTAACAGGTACTTAGGATATAGAAATAAAATGGAACGTGATAACATAAATCTGTGTTTTGATCACAGGATCAGGTTCACTTTTACTCCGCCATTCACCAAAAGAATTAGCATTCTAGAATTAGGACAAACGTAATGATGATATGAATAACAAATGGATTTCGTTATGGACGGAATGAAGTATAAACCTTCACACAGAATGAAATGACTATCTTGATATGTTTTCAGCGTTTTGGAATGCAATAACGAACCAATGGAATTTTCACATTCAGTTCGAAAGGTTCTCAATTCTGATATTTCATTCGGAAACAGTGTAAAGTGCTCCCTCTAAATTTCAAACGTGTGTCAAAATAGTGCATGAAGTCATGAAGCCTGACAACTCCATGGAGCCTGAGTAGGCCCGAGCTCTATTGAGAATTTGTTTGAACTCCCTCATAATTCGAAGAGCTCAAACCCTCCAATAGTTTGGGGAAATTATTAGTTATAATATGCTTTGTAAAATCTGGTCTACATTGCTTTGCTCATCTCGATCGAAAAAGCCCAAGCTTTTAGTATCTTGAGAATATGATAATAATAATAATAATCTTTATTTAAGACTCTCGTAATACAGGTAAAACAAGTGTAACTATACTAATTTCAAGATCTATCTTTTCGATTATGTTTCCTAAACAAAGATAATAATTTGCTCACAACGACCATAGCCTGTGGTGAGTACGAATAAAGTTTATTTATTATTATCTGCTATATTTAATACTTACATACATATCAAGGTATCTATTTTAATGATTCAAGAAATGACTTATTAATCCAATAATTTAATAACAATATTGAGGAAAAGCGGATATCAATATTATAAAAATTTGTACAATATCATATATTGTTTTTTAACCATTTTTGCTCTTAAATGTTCACCAGTCGATGAATCATACATCTGTCTTTTGTTTTCATCCAGTTCTTTATGGCAGACTTGCATTTTTTAATATCAATCATATTTTTTACTTCAAATGGCAATTCATTATAGATTCTTGAAATAGGAATAGCTACGAAAACATATAGATTTTCTGTATATCGGAATTGATAAAGAGTTCCTGCTATATCTAGTATTCACTCTATGTTCTAAAAAGTAACTACTGTCTATTTTCTTTTTCGTGAAGATTAGCAGCGATTGAACAAACAGCTGTCGTATATCCAGAATGTCAGCCTCTTTATACAGAAAGTCAGTAGGATATCTGATATCTTTTTTGTGAAGGATTTTCAGCAACCATTTTTGTTGAATTTCGAGCTTTTTTATTGCTGTATCATAGGCACCACCCCACGCAACAATACCATATCGTATCAGAGACTCCGCCAGTGCTTTGTAAATTACCGGTAGATGTTTCATGTCCAGAATAATTGACAGTTCTTTAAATTTGGATATTAATCATCTAAGCTTACCAATTAAGCTTTTGACGTGAGAATCCCATTTAAGGTGCGAATCTAGTATAATTCCTAAATATTTGCATTCGTATGTGCAAGTAATGTTAAATGACTTTTCTCTTCCTATTTCAATTCTCAGTGATTCATTCGGTGGAAGTAAGCGCTTATCTACAGCAAAAGGAATGTATTTCGTTTTATCTATATTAATGGTTAAGAGGTGATGCTTTAACCAATTATAGATATTCACAAAATCAGATTCAGCTTTGGTTTTGATATCGCTTCAGTTTGCTCCTGAGTAAACTATCGCAGTATCGTCTGCGATATCGCAAATCTCGTCTGAATATTGCGAAATAATTTACAGAACATATTTTTCGAAACGTTTTTCGCTGATAACGAAACGAAGGCAGGCCTTTAGTCATTAACACAATCTGAAATTCACTTCGTTTTGATATACAACTAAACGCAATAGGGCATTGAAAATGAAAAAATTCAATTCCTTCATCTGAGCGTTGACGATCTGAAGATAATATGTGAAATTAGTTTTGAAAACTTCGAGAATACTGTTTAAAAGAGAAACCTGCACAAGTTGCCGAACCTCCGCTTCTTCTGAATCGATATATACTAAAGAACTATGGAATCCAGCCCACGCCACACTTTTTGAAGCCCACAGGAAAACTATGAAGCTATTCACAACAAAAATTACGACAATATTGCACTCAATGTGATTAACATCAGCTTTCAGTAATAACATAGACGCTGAAAGACTAGGCTAACTCTCGAATATGTTAGTCGGTGTCGCTAATGAAAAAACTGATCATGAAAAACATGCTTGATGTGATGAAGAAAATTACAGCAGAAGTGCATTATGATTGCCAAAATCATTCCATTCACAAAAGCAACAGCAGAACGGTCATTCAGCTATTTCGCTCATCAATCGAAGTGTTATTGCTGTGGACAGAATGATTTTATGTTTCAATACTTGAACGAAAGTTTAGATTTTCTTCAAGTATATTTGAGTGTTTTCGGAATTATATATTCATTGCTCTGAAGTAGTCTATAAGCATAATTATGAAAGTTAATTCAATCAGCTTTTCAAAAAAATACCCTCCGTGTTTATGTTTTGTTTCGTTTTTGAACGCCAGAAAATGTGTCAGGCTTGTCGAGTTTTTCGCAGTGTTAACTTATCGAGAGTCGAGTTTTCGTGGTTTTTATTTTGACGATAATGACTTCAACATGCAACAGAAAAGCCTTGAAACTCACTTTTCTCTACCTGATATTCAGAAAATTTTCCAAGGCAAGACCATAGGTTGAGTCTTTCCATTAATTTCAGTCAACGCTACTGAGAACAATCATACATTAATTTCATATAATATAGATTCTGGTAAGTATTTTTCTATCATTTCATACAATCTCAATTATATTAAATATAACGAAATGGTATAAGTTTATCGAGAATTTTTTGCACTTTCAATTGCTTCCTTTCCTTTTTCTGTTCAGAACTTTAGTATTTCTTATAAAATACTAGAGTGAAAGACTGATTGAAAGTGTGATTTATAGATTTTTTTCTAATAGACTCTGCCTAGTATACGATCAGAGGTGTTTTTCATCTGCTGACTTGACCAGATAGATATTTATAATTTTCAATAATTTTTTCTTCATATATAATGGGTGATTTTCTGAGCGTTAGTGTTTTTATAGCGAATGAAACACTCAATTCGCATCTCATATTCAACATTTTGAATGAAATTGATAACTTGACTTCTGTCATTTACATCGAAAGATAACTTCATGCGAATGTTGTTCGCGTATCCGTATCAAATGGTCCATTCGGAAGGTAATCGTGTTCGACTTGTCCATTTACACTAACGACATAATCCCACAAGAAATAATCCAGAGGCGTCAAATCGCATGATCTTGGGGGCCACTTCACAGGGTCGTTTCGAGAGATAAGGTGCTCACCAAATTTATCCTTTAACATGACCATTGTTCCACAAACTGTGTGGCATGTGGCACCGTCTCGATGAAACCAAATGTCAACCAAGTTCAACTCGGCCAACTGGGGCAAAAGAAATGCGTATCATGGCTCGATATCGTTCGCCGTTGACGGTAACGTTTCTTTCACGTTCGTCTCTGAAGAAAAATGGACCGATGATGCCACCAGCTCATAAACCACACCAAACTGCCGTTTCTTCGGGATGCCTCGGTAATTCTTGTATAGCGTATGGCTGTTCATCATTCCAGATTCGACAGTTTTATTTGTTTACATATGTGTTAAGCCAGAAATTAGTGTTATCGCTGAACACAATTTTTCGATGAAACAGTGGATTTTTATTAAGCTGTTCAACGCCCATTCACCAAAAAGTAGATGTTGTGGTAGGTCATTCGTCTTCAATTCTAGTAGAATATTAATTTTATAGGCTTTCAAACCCAAATCAACACGTACAATTTTTCATGTGGGTATGGGTTGTGTAACACATGCCCAATTGCTGAGAACGACGACGAATTGACATTTCACGATACCCATTAACACTATACGCTATGGCTCCAATAGTCTCTTCAGTAGGCACTGCACGCGACAATGGTTTGATGTCCAACAAAGGGTGTCCAATTTGGTGCAAAATTTCGTGAAAGCAGCACGAATTGTTGCTTCACCAGGTTGATTATGACGACCATAATCTGGTCGTAACAAACGATACACATTTTTCACAGAGGACGAATTTTGATAGTGAATTTCAAAAATTTGCAATCATTGCTCGTTTTAAAGTCTTTTTATGATGAAATGACAGAGTATACTGAAAACTTTTGGTTTGGGTACCATAACCTTCCAGTGCCGCCAAACTGAAAAACTCAACTCTTAAAAACTCGCCCAATATTATGTCGAATATCGCTGAAGTGAACGACACACTGAATTTTCGCTATCACTTGTACGTGATTTTATAAAACGTAGTGCAGAATGTAAGGCATAAGTTGAAATGATAACAACAGACAGAAATAGAAAACAGAAAAAAGACATAAAAGATTATATGCTGAAAAATAATTTCAAAGGTTGTGAATATAGTTTGCGCGAACAACACGAAAAATATAAGTGCTGATAATCGAAGGCAATAGATGATTATATCCCTCATTTGAAATTCAGCCAATAGCAATTACAAATTTCACATAGTTACCGTGAATTAATAAGTGAATATACTCTTGACGACGTGATATAACCGTTTTGGTGTTTCGCCTCCTCCATTAATGTGAGTTTTGTCATGGTAACCATTATTTTGAAGTTTGTTGATAAACGTCAAAAAATATTCAGCAATTTCTATCAGTGTTTTTTTAATTTTTTCGACATGAAACGCTTTGGTACAAGCTCGGGGACCGAAATAGATGAAGAAATTGAAGACTTGACACCGCGAAATACCGTTATATAAAAAACACATAAATATGTTAGGAAACAGTTCACCGAATTTTGTGAACGGCGAAATTATAAACTTTGTGCTCAAACTTCTGAAGAACAATTAGCAAGTATTTTGAAAGATTGGGCATTCAATATGAAACGAGCAGACGGCACCGAATATAAAGAAGGTACCGTAAAAACGCTTCTAACGTCTAGCGGAATATTTCCGCTAAACTTGTCCAGAAAAAGTTTCATGAAGAGTTTAATCGAGAAACAAATCCATTCAGAGGCGTGATTTTTGAAGATGCAAGAAAGGCGCGGGCAGCTGAAAGAAAGAAGTTACAAGCAATTTCTGAAAAAAAAACAAATTCTGTCACCCTTAAAGCGGAAGAAATCAGCAAAATTATATCAATTTTTGACGAAAATACTCCAGATGGTTTGAAAAATTTTTTTTTTCAAATTTGTTGTGTGGAACTGGCGTGGCGTGGAAATGAAGCAGTCTCTTCCTTAACTGATTATTTCTAAGCAGAATGCGACAATTATGGTCAACCCACAGGACGTATTGAGTACAATACCATATTTTCAGACAGCACAAGTTGGCGAAAAACATACAGCTGAATCTAAATGGTTGACACCGAATAAAAATTGTGAAGATAAGTAACCAGTACGTCTGTTGAAGAAAATATTAATCAAAAGAACACCAAACATTAAAACCAATCGTCTATTTTTAACACCTAATCCTGATTGGCAGAAAACTAAAATATGGTATTAAAACTGTCCTGTAGGCCTCAATCAATTAAAAGACACAATTAAATGGACACGCTTAGCGGCAGAGAGTAAAGGACTTGATACAAAGAAGCAAAAAATATCTAACCATTCGAATCTCTTTTCCGCTGTTAGCATCTTGGCACAATCTGGAGCAAACTTGCAAAAACTTATTAAGATAACATGCCACTCATCATCTGAATCTCTGAAGCCGTATCTAAAGCTTACTTATGAACACCATGGAAAGATTCTTGAAAAAATAAGAAATAAACAAGATTCTGCCAACTCTACCATCACCAGCACCAGCACCTCAGATTCAACTTCTAAAGATAATACAACAAATATTTATTATAATAATTGTACTTTTAATTTCAACCAATAAAAAAATTTCGATAGTTAACTCTTGATGTAATCGTAAGGAATACCACTCGAGCAAACGAAAATAATCGATTATACTAACCTCTTCACTCGACGTATATCCTTAAAACACCACTCGAGCTACGCTCTCGTGGTGTTTCGCAGAATACGTCTCGTGACTCGGAAGTATAATCGATTATTTTCTATGCTCTTGTGATATAATAACTGATTATATCGCACCCTGAGTGCAGTAGTGGACATCTCAAAAAATCACGTTTTGAGATAATGAAGAAAACAATTTTCAACTTTCTCTAATCGCTCATATTATATCTATGTAATGCCTTTTTTGAATAATTAAATTCGTTTAGTGGTGCAGCTAGAATTAGAATGATACTGCAGGATCATAAAGCACTTTTCTACAATGAATGAGTGAGACGTTTCAAAAAGTGAAAATATCCAGAAGTCCCACTACTGCACTCAGGGTGTTAACAACATATTATGTTGATAACAAGTGTGTTGATGTCTACGAAGCTGGAAATAAAATTGTGTTCATGAAAAACTCCTTAAGTTCCTTAAATCGGAAGAGTGATCGATTTTAGATATGGCTATAGAGGTAAGGCCGGAAAGGATTAGTGGAGAATAACGAGCAAAATTCGAGAAAAACTTGCCAGTTGAAGGTATGTGTCATCGTTTAGAATTATGTTGTATCACCATCCACTATCTGGGATTAATTTTTGTGAAAATGATGTAAGCATGTAACATTCTAATTTTTACAATTGTGAAATTGGTTTGAGTAAGTTAACACTGATTCCAATACTTTTATATTATTTTAGAATTTTAAAAAATTGTGACGTATGTTTAACAAATTACAATGGCTCCCGAGTAATTGTGTTGAACATGCACATTATTCTTGAAGTCATCGTGATGGATATACATGGAATTGAAATGTAGGTCTATATTTTGTTACAGCTTTTTGATTCTGGTATACATATACTATCTCAAATGCGTGTTGTAAACACTTGAACAATAAAATGAATATACCGTAAATATTCCGTCAAATAAACCAGAGTTCATTTCTCTGAATTCATTCTACAGGAAACCTTGAATACATCATGGGTGTCATTCTATTACACAATTTCATTTTTGAAATTGTGTAATGGACTATGAACTGGAATTGGCTGATACCATTTTTTTGTAAGTAGTTATTCATATGAACGTTGAAAACAATAAATTTATTGTGATTAACGGGGTCTTACTTTTAACGCACAAAATATTTTTAAAACACACGTTTTACTTACGAATAGATTTGCTGGAGCGTTATATTCATCGGAATGAAAGGAAAGAAATGAAAAACATTATTCGCATCCCTTCATTGAAAGCATTATTGAACATATTTTTATGGCCACGAAGAAAGCGTCAGATGAGTCTGATTAAACAATTTCCACAGAAATTTTTCGCAAGTCTGCAACAGGGTCGAATTACACGATTCCGTTGGGCTTTGATATGTTTTCCGAGTAGATATTTAACGAAAGCAGCTTTATAGAAGATAGCTTTGACGCTGCTAGAGCGGATATCGTAACTTACTGTATATATTTCATGTAAGCACATCGAACTTCCTCATGAGATGCTGAGAAATGAATGTTGAAGAAGGACTCTTAGTAATATTGTAGCATTACATCAAAAAAAAAAAAACTCATATTGATAAGTCTTGATGAAACTTTTTGCAGGAAACAATTTATTATCCAAAAGACATCTCAATTCATATCATGTGCTTTTTTGAAAAAAATGCAGTATATTCCGAAAAAATGTAGAATTATTAGTTCTTCTTCTGAAGAATCTGATGAATAATAAACAGTCTAAAAATTTCTCTTGGCATTCAGTTCGCTCTAAGGTCGTCGCAACTTAGTGAAAAGTTAGACACATGACTATTTTGGGAGTTTCATGACTGACAAACTTTTCATCTAGTGAACAAATTCATGTTGAGAAAAGATATAGAAAAATTGAATCATTAAATTTGGAAATATTCGTTCACTGAATATGGACGTCAGCAACTCAATAACAGCTCAGTATCAACTCAATAAACAGCTTTTTTAATCTAAGTGAAATACCAATGCAAATTGGAGAAGAGGTGAGGTATATGAGTATAGATATATATATATATATATATATATATATATATATATATATATATATATACATATATATATATATATATATATATATATACATACAAATATATATATATATATATATATATATATATATATATATATATATATATATATATATATAAAAATATATATATTCGAATATATATCTGATTTGTGAACCATTCTATTTATATTGTAAAAATTCGCTTCCTGTGTTTTTTCGTTCAATTAGAACAATATGAATAAAAATCTCCAATATGCTTTTATTTATATTTAGAAAATGCGTCGAGTGACGAAAATGAAAAATTATAAATAATTCGAGTTTATTTGTCAATATAATTGTTATTTCAGTTGACTTTTTCGTCTGAGGTATTCATATTTGTATATCACATGAAAATTCGTATCAATTTGATCAATTTGATGACGGTGGAAATAATAACCGAAAAGTTACTGGAAAAAATTAAATCATATCGTTTTAATTGAACCAAAGCACTCAAGAAGCAGAATTTTACTATATCTCAGAATAGCCTGCGCTCTGAATCAGTCGTTTACACGTATTTCGAGCTTGTTGTCTCTCTTGCCGTTTCTTAGTAAAGGCTTTTCCATATATTCGATTCATCGTTTACAATTTCAAAATACATAATAGAAATATCGATTTGGAAATATAGATGAAAACAAAGTATAAAAGTCGTCGCATCCACGAGAAGCAGCGAATTAGTTTCTAAAATCCGGAGAATTCAGAAGCAACAAATAGTCGATTTGTTCTCGTGAGTTTTCG
This sequence comes from Henosepilachna vigintioctopunctata, assembly GCA_030704895.1. Classification (NCBI taxonomy): domain Eukaryota; kingdom Metazoa; phylum Arthropoda; class Insecta; order Coleoptera; family Coccinellidae; genus Henosepilachna; species Henosepilachna vigintioctopunctata. The sequence goes on along the minus strand of JARQZJ010000112.1, from coordinate 591,774 downwards.
TTTGTGTTTCTGTCTTCAAGTTCGTATGCCTGAAAATTGAAGCACGCCATTTCGAAGAGATACAGCAAGCTGAAAAATGTGTGAACGTCTGATTCGTTGTACCGACTATTTCTCTATTAATATATTACATGAACAGTTTATTATTGAGTTTTCTCTGCGTTTTTTGTGTCCAATAACAGAAATTCCAACGATGCTTTCATGAGAAATAAATATGATAGAAGTTATGAGTTCAACTAATGCCTTCCATTCTTTATATTCCTAACTACCTCGATTCAATATAACAAAATTAAAAATACCAACATCGTTAGTTCATTCGTTATTTTCAATTGAATCCGTGAATAATTCGAGCTCCATTATGTTCCATGAAATTGAACTTCTTCCTTTATGTATCCAGAGTTCAGAAAACTAACTTTCCCCTCAAAAATTTATTACGTTCATACTGGAAGGTAATGTTGGGATAGTTTGATACGGAATTAATAACCTTCTAATTGAATATCTGTAAAACGGAAACTTACATTATCGGTAGTTACTCAATATTAAACTAATTATTACTGAAAACTTCCACAAAATTCGATGCTGCAATATTCTAAGTCAATATTTACTCGCCACCAACAAGGGGTTCGTAGGAGTATCTTTGTTGTAGAGAAAAAAATTTCTCACAAATGGTAGGTGATTGACGAATTATTCTTTCTCTCCTCCAAAAAACAAAATTAACACATATTAGAAAATAATACAGAAGAGAACATGGAGATACAGAATTGAACCAAGATGAAACTAATGATTGAAGTCTAATAAGTATAAACTTCATAAAGAAAAAACAAATTCATATAATGCAAAAAAATAAGTCAGAAAAAGCAACACATTAAGAGATATTGTGAGCATGTTCATTTTGAAGACTTAGCCTTGAAAAGCTCTGAATACCCGCTGACCGAATAAAAGCAAAATGTCAGGAGATATTTCTTGATATTTATTTTGAATTTGTTGAGAGAAAGCTCTCTGAGTGGGAAGGTAAGATACGGTATAAACTATAATCTATCGAGTTTTTTTTGTTTTACTTAGACGGTACTTAATAGTTGTTCGGATATTATTTGCGCCTCGTGTATTATGTTTATATATCAGATTATTTTATAAATGTATCTACATCCTTATGTATTTCTGAAAGAAATACATAAGGATGAAATCGTGTAGGCTTTCACGGCCGGTGTCCATTGTGAAACATGGTGAAATGATTTTCCGGGCTGATTGGCCGTGGTCAACTGGAACTCCTCCTCTTCCAGACGTTTCGTCCCTAACTGCGAGAGACATCTTCAGTGGCGGCGAGTGCTTCGACGTAGTGGCGTACTGGGCGACGACTCTGGAGCAACTGAATTCATCAGTTGCTCCAGAGTCGTCGCCCAGTACGCCACTACGTCGAAGCACTCGCCGCCACTGAAGATGTCTCTCGCAGTTAGGGACGAAACGTCTGGAAGAGGAGGAGTTCCAGTTGACCACGGCCAATCAGCCCGGAAAATCATTTCACCATGTTTCACAATACATAAGGATGTCGATTCTGGTCTGCATGATCCGAGTAACCAACGCCTGCCATTATTCGAATGGGCTTTTTCTGCAACCTGAACAGTACCAAGGCGGAATCAAAAATGATTGGAATAGAGATACGTATGTAATTCTCAATGTGGTATTACTCGTTATAGTTCTCTTTCGTCTGAACAAAAATAGGGTACAAGAAAATATGGCTTAAGGCTTTTTCACCAATTTGAAATCATCATTGAAACTAGATTGGATCTCGCAAGAGAGTACCGTCATATCTTCCGGAGATAAATTATTAAAATTCGGTTCATCGGAATTTCTATGACATTGAAAAATGGAATTACAAGTTCTCTGTGATTTTGGAAATAAATGTGATGTCAGTAAGGGCGAAGGAGGAGATTTAGGGGATGGGATGGACGAGCTCCCGGTATCCATTTCAATGTGGTTACAACCTAACCTAATTCACTGATTCTAGATTTACCTCAAATACTAATATTACTCACTAATTCGAAATAACTCACCCTTTATTCACAAGCACAACACTCAGTGTTGGTGACAATTAAGGATGATTCTGCCGGATTTGATAAGGAAATTTCAGGAAACGTCAGGAGATGATACGTACTGTGCGATGGTAACCCTTTTAATCGAAAACTGTATTTTTGTGTATGTGAAGTAATGTTAAGTGTTACAGTGACATGAACTCAGAGCCACTTAAATTTACGACACAACTCCTTTCGTTTATCATTCCGACGTCTCGGGATTTATATTGAAAAGTTGTGGTCGGGTTTATATGGAAATATGCTCCGTGAATTTTTGTTATACTGCATAAGGAAATCATTTTCATACTACATTCGGGTTAATTTTTTGCTGGTGCTCCATTATGAATTCTCTTCGAAATTTCCTAAAAACCCGTTATTTCCAGGTTAATCGGGAAGGATTTCTCTTCCAATTTTTGGCAGGAAAAAAGTATTCGTCATGGCCCTTCAACGCAATGCCAATTTTTGTCGAAAGTTTTGAAACGAAAATCTCATTTTTCACAATTTTATGAAAAGTGTTGCTCATCTTATTTGGTCCGAAAATGTAATTTCATCAGTTTTCCATGTAATCTTTCTTTTGATTATAGAAGAAACTTCAGTTTTGTTATATTCATATATGTATAGAAACTATTTTTTCACGAGAATGTGAATGATTTTTTTTGGTATACAGAATTCATCTGTGTAAATTTTTTTTTCAATACTGCATATAGGAAATTCAAAGCAGTATGAAATCAATAAAAATTATACATTTACAAACGTATGTTTAGTTATATCTAACGATTGCTGTCAATTATGATGAGGTTTCCGTTTTAAATTGTCTTCAGAATACGATTTGAAGCAATTAATCGTATTCACATAAGCTTATCCTTCAGGAATATTATGAATAATAAAAAAATATTTTTTCACAAGAATATGAATAATTTTGGTATACAGAATTCATCAACAAAAATTTTTTTATTTATATCGCATAAAAAAAATTCCAAACCAGTATGTGATAAGGTTTAATTGTGATAGGGTTTTCGTTTTAAGTGGTGTTCAGAATACAATTTGCAGCAATTAATCCTATTGACATAAATTTATCCTTCAGGAATAATATAAATAATTGAAAAATATTTTTTCACAGGAATATGGATTAATTTTTTGGTATACAGAATTCTTCTAACTAAAAAATTTTTATTTATATTGGCATATATGAAATTCAAATCAGTAGAAATAAGGTTTAGTTGTGATAAGCTTTTCGTTTTGAATTGTGTTCAAAATACAATTTGAAGCAATTAATCGTATACATAAGCTTATACTTCAGGAATAATTTAAATAATAAAACAATATTTTTTCACATGAATATGGCTTAGTTTTTTTGGTATACAGAATTCATCTAACTAAAAAATGTTTATTTATATTGCATATAAAAAATTTTAATCACTATGAGATAAGTTTTGATTATGATAAGGTTTTCGTTTTGAATTGTGTTCAGAATACAATTTGCAGCAATTAATCGTATTGACATAAGCCTATTCTTAAGGAATAATATAAATAATGAAGAAATATTTTTTCACAAGAATATGGATTATTTTTTTTAGTATACAGAATTCATCTAACTAAAAAACTTTTATTTATATTGCATATAAAATATTCAAATCAGTATAAGATAAGGTTTGATTATGATAAGAAAAAGAAAAATTGATTATGATATGAAGAGAAAAATAAGCAAAATTGTGTTCAGAATTCCATTCGAAGCAATTTGGCGTATTGACATGAGCTTATCCTTCAGCTTATCCTTATAATAAAAAAATATTTTTTCACAAGAATATGGATTTTTTTTTGGATACAGAATTCATCTAACTAAAAAACTATGGAAAATTGGCGTTAAACTGTGGGTCCACAGATTTAAAAAAATAATAATGCAATACGACTACCGGCACAAAACTGTATTTTGCTATGTGAAACTATTTGGAGATATATTACTCAATGTGATTTTGCGATAAATAGATTCCTGGATTTATACATTTCCATTGTTTCTGATGTTGCAGATTTTATTATTCGCAAATTGTATATTTATATGTGCGGATTTATTTGTACTCATATAAGCACGTTATATGCGACGTTACGTAAAAAAATAACGCCAAAAATCAAGATTTTGTTTGAGAGTCATTAAGGAATAATTTATTCATGCCTTTCACTCCTAAGAATTGAAAAAAAAAAGAAAGAAATAGGGATTCATTTCACTTTATTTGCTCATTTCTCCTATCTCCTATCTTTCTCATCTATCCCCTAGTTCCCTCTTACCATGTGTATATAACATGTGAAGATGTGAAATAAAAAAATATCAGTCAAGCAAATAGGTGTTCAGTAGATGTTTCGAAAGCTTCAAGGTGTAAGTTTCGAAAATAGTGTGTGAAATATATTCTTCAAACGACAGGAACGAGTGTTCTCAACTATGGTTTCACTTCGATCTTCTTGTAATGATCTTGACTAATAATATCGATTTTCATGGAGAAGATGTATGCTTGCTATAAACACATATACAGAATCTACTAGTCTAGGAGCCAGTAAACATCTGACGACATATATTTTAGTTGTACCTACAATACATGAAATGGGAATTAGTTTTGCGAAGTCGCGGTAGGTTCTGTATTGCGCAGGTATAAAAGGTGTGATAATTTGGGGAAAAAGACGTATTTCAGGAAAGCTGCCGTTTTGATATGTTGAAGTATAATATTATACGTACTCAAAAACGAAAGGGCAGATCATTCTCGCAGGTATTTCCTTGTGGCAGACCATTGGAAATTTGAGAAAAATCCTCTTTTCGACATATTTTAGGAAACTTCTAATTTTTATATGTTATTCTTGATAGTATCAGAAGCATATATTTCCCAGGGCAGACCGATCTGGCAGTTGCTTTGGCCCGGCCAACCGAAAAACACTTTTTACCGCGCAAACTTACGGGTGTTTAGTACATACGTAGTAGGTATACGAAATGAGCAATTATATACATACTTCATTGAGTGATCAATATATCGAAATCGTTGATAATATAATCATCATAAACTGAATTTAAATTTGTTTGAAGAAGAAATATTAGTTTCAGTCGGTTTTTTCTTTATGTATGCTAAGTTTGTCGTCAAAAATGATTGAAAGGGACGACATCCGAAAATAATTTATTATTAAGAAGAAAGAGAAAACGAAACTTTCTCCATTCCGTATGCCACGCATATATTACTGTTGTATTTGCACAGGAAAAAGTGTTTTTAGGTCTGCCAGCCGAAAGTAATCTCTAGATCGGTCTGCCATGAGAGAAATATGCTTCTTATACTATCAAGAATAAGAATTTGAAGTTTCCCAAAATAGGTCAGACAGAAGTATTTTCTCCCAATTTTCAAATATTACACACTATTCATTGTATTTGCGCGGGAGTAAGTGTTTTTCGGTTGAAATCTGGAAAAAATAATTTCAAAGAGATGAAAATTCCTACAAGTTATGTGAAATGGGATATAATGTACTTTATCGAGTGATGAAACGAATCGAAATTGTTGATAATATTATTATCGAATCAACTGAATTCGTTCTAAATTTTTCAACTGAATTTTGTCTAAATATATGTCAATTTTGCCATCAAAAGAATCGAAAGAGAAGTAATACTACAGTAATATATTAGAAAAAATAAAAAGAAAATAAAAATCCATTCATTTCGTATACTACGTATACACTACACACAGGTAAATTTGTGCGGGAAAAAGAGTTTTTCGGTCGGCCGGGCCAAAGCAACCGCCAGATCGGTCTGCCATGAGAGATATATGCTTCTGGAAACTACTATCTCGAATAACATATAAAAACTTGTACTCTCCTAAACTATGTCAAAAAGAAGTTTTTTTCCTCAAATAACCGCGGGAACGTCGGGTCCTTTCGTTTTTGAGTACGTATAATGATATATTTCAACATATCAAAACGACAGCTTCCCTAAAATATGTCTTTTTCCCCCAAATTACCACACCTCTTATACCTGCGCAGTACCGAACCTACCGTGACTTCGCTTAACTAAGTTCCATTTCATGTATGGTAGGTACAACTCTCTCACTTTTTTTTTCACAGAAAATTTTGGGCTTTCCTAAAATATGTTGCGTCAGGTGTTTACTGGCTCTCAAACTACATAATTTGTGAAGCAGCTGTGCTTGGTTCGAATCACGGGTTTGTCATGAATGTTATTACGAGAGTTTATTGTTGAAATGATAAGGATTTGTTGAAAGGGTAATGTACTCAAATTACAAGCCTTATCCCCATTAAAGTGTAGATCCGCGTCTAATGCACTGTCAGATAGAAACAGAAATATAATTTTGTTCGATCATATCGCTTAACCATGTATGTATACAAGTGAACGAAGGGATTCTGTTGAAGATGGTAGTTAATTCCAGCGGAAGAAACTGGATATCTTATATTTCGACGACAGAAAATTTTCCTTCAGAATTTATCCTCAGGCAGCAGTCTCAAGAGATCAGTTCAAAGCAATGTCGTTCATAGAGGACGAAAAATAACCTGTCATTTCGCCGTTTTAATTAAGCTTTCATGTTCAAATATAAAAGCCATTCTGGTAACTTGAAAACTGATCAATAATAAATAATATGGAAAACAGATTGAATTGAGTCAGTAGATAGTTGTGTTTCATGCAAACTATTCATTAATGCTTTCGTTATTACGGTGGAGGAATGAATTGGCAATATTACAGTAAATCTATACAGGTATAGTTTTTGACGTCATGAGTCCAATGTTGCGAAAAATGATCGATTGGATTGGGGAGTAATTATTCAATAACCAATTATTATTAAGAAGCATATCTAGATACAAACCTATTAATAATAATATACAGTGATACCCCGGCTTATGCTGGCTCGTTTTTGGTTAATTCTGAAATCGGTTCTTGTTTTAAGCCAGCGTGCATCGGCGTGTTTAGTTTCGCGTAAAATTCTTTTTTCTTTAATATTGATAATATATATTCAGCTGAAGCTATAAAAAAAATTTACATATTTTGAATTGCCAGTTTTTAATTACATACCTATCTCATTATTTAAAATATACTTTCTAGGATAACGCTCAAATATCTCAATACCAGTTTGCAATTGATTTGGTAAATTATTCAAAGCCTTATATTCGTTATAGTATGTATATGTATGCTATTTTTAGATTTAGAGAGCTTACAACTTTTAATATAAAAACTATCATTATTTCTAGTATAATACCCATGCACATCACTGACCTATGTAACATTTTTTATTACATTACATGGAAGCAACTGATTTTTGATTTTGAATATGAATATATATGGAGCAAAGACTATGATTTGTCAAAAAGACATTAGTTTCAAAAAGTTCAGCATAACTTTAACAGGAGTAGGTAAACCTATTGCACTTTAAAATGATTTTAAAGTGCACTTTAAAATGGTTCGCATGGCACAATTCTGTACCTTTGGTAATTTTTGAATTTTTTCTTTCGTCAAACCAAATATCAATGTGGAGCAATATTCAAAATGTTATTATTGATCTGAACGACAATAATTCCTAATATGTCGACAGGTTTTTTCCTATTCTGTTCAAAAAATTGATTTTTCTAGAAATTTCAGATGATATGAAATCAACATGATCATTGAAACTCTATTTTTCGTCTAATATATTGGCTAAATATTTTACTGTTTCTACTCTTCTATTTTTTTGTCCATTAATCTTAAAGTTATATCCTCATTTTTATTGGTTTTAAAGGCTTTACTTGTACCTAAAACTATGAAGTTAGATTTTTGCACATTCAGAGATAAGTTATTGCAAAAGTCTCTATTGATCCCCTCTATCATATTCCTAATATCTTTGCCATATATAGAGTATAGCATCATAAACGAATAAAGTATAGAACATTTTTTCATGTGAGACACAATATCGTTTATATATAAGGATAACAACAACGGACAGCTGTTTTTCTCAGTTCCTTTAGGAACTCCTACATCCACTTTCGTGTTATCCAACAGCAAGCTATTAAACTTAACTTTTTGTATTTGCGAATCCAAGTAAGATCCAAACCAACCATTCTCTACTCCCTCAAAGCCAAATTTATTCAGTTTTTTCCATAATAACGTTCTACATAACGTTTCGAAACCTTGTTTGAAATCCAATAATTCTACAATTACCGTTCTTCCTTTTTCTATAGCACTATAACATTGCTTTCTCATTGCTTAACAATTTCTTTGGAGTCCTGATTGAAACTCAGAAATTTTTCATATAAATCTAATACCTGATTTTTTACTACTAATTCTAAAATTTTTACATAAGGTGGTAGTAAATTTTTAGGTCGAAATTGCTGTATTTCAACAGTATCGCAAATTTTTTTTATAAATTCAATGGACGATGAATCTACTCTGTGATAGTTCATAATTAAATGAGAGGTAATAATAAAAACTTGTCTAAAAATCACTGACTGAACAATTCTTTATTCGACTAGTTTCGCCTTTTACAGCATTATCAAGAATAATGCTTGATAATGCTGTAAAAGGCGAAACTAGTCGAATAAAGAATTGTTCAGTCAGTGATTTTTAGACAAGTTTTTATTATTACCTCTCATTTAATTTTTTTTATGTATGCAGTGCACATTTTCCACTCATCTTCAATTATGTCATCCAAAGAACCAAAAAATTAGTTATTCAAACCTGCCAAGAAAACAAAAACAATAGTTTTGGAGTGAAAATTGAATATTATCAAAGAATCTGATGAACCGATCTTGACGAACTCAATATACAACAGAAGACCTCATTACAGGGTTCCTAATCACTAATTTCATTAAGAAAGATGAGATTCCAATAAAGATCGTGTTTCTATTACTGAACGGGAAATGAAAAAGTTAGTGGCACGCTTCGAGGAAACTTTAAGTGAGACAAAAAAGAACTTTTTATATAAAATAAAATATAAGAACATTGAAATCAATTTGACCTCAGTTTACGTTGTTTTATTGGTAATAATGTATTTATGTTGTTTCCTCTCTAGCATTTCGTCAACATCTTCATTCTATGGTTCTCTTTAGACTCTTATACAAACTTCGATTATACAAAATTTATACGTATTTATGTGTGTTGGAAACGGTACATTAATAATAATAATAATGATAATAGTAATAATAATAATAATAATAATAAAAAAAAAAAATAATAATAATAATAATAATAATAATAATAATAATAATAATAATAATAATAATAATAATAATAATAATAATAATAATAATAATAATGATAATAATAATAATGATAATAATAACAATAATAATAATAATAAGCATTAATTTTCAACAGGTTACTACCAAATTACAAGAAAATACATAACGAATAAATATGGTTTCTGAAAATATCAATAACAACATAGATATACAATTTTATGAAATAATCATAATTATAAAAATCATTATCAAATATAATGATCTAAATCTATGTCAATATCTAAATGTTCGATTATAATGATAATGAAGAAAACAAATCACTCAGAACTCCATTCGGAAGAAATCAAGATACCTCACTGTTAAGATTTGAGTAAACATTCACGATAGAAACAAATGAGTCCCAGTGCAAATCACAGCACTTTGATACCTGGTTTGCAATGAAACATGAAAAACTAAGCAGCGATTGCGAAAGAAGATTGGTTCTATGGGTTTTTGAGTGAAATGTCTGGCTCATTCTAGTACAGCTAGAAGAAACGAAGAAATTAAGTTTACTCAGAAGCTCAGCACAGTTGAGATTATCAAGAAATTCTTCTGCAGTGCCTCCAAGCGGTTTGTGTGACACTTTATATATTGGTTGCCAAACAAGGCAGCCATACTCAAGTTTGCTTCTCACTAGAGCATAACATTGAAATGTCTCGGGTATGTATGTATAGGAGGTAGTGGATTGAAAGCAACTCTGGTTTATCCTAGTTTATTTTATATATATCATATAACGTAGGGTGATGGATCCTGGGACATCCCCAGGATCAGTAACATCACAACAGTTACACTATACTATTACAGGCGAGATACCTTGTAAAGGGTATCGAGCCGGAGACATTTAAAATCTAACTATATCTAAATTCGATGGACGATGAATCTACTCTGTGATAGTTCATATTTAAATGAGAGGTAATAATAAAAACTTGTCTAAAAATCACTGACTGAACAATTCTTTATTCGACTAGTTTCGCCTTTTACAGCATTATCAAGAATGAATACATATTACAAAGACAACCTATAAATATTTTGCAGATCTGTTCGGGCCACCTTAAATTTCGTCATAGAGGTGGGGGTTTCCAAATTATCAGAGATTTAACAGCGGTGAGTGGTTTAGGTCTAACTGGTCATTAAGAAGATTGTATCTATCGGATTTTTGAAGTTTATTTATTTCCATGGCTTCCAGGTAGTTCATTTTAATACTTTTTTCACAGAAATGAAGTATCTTAGGTTTAAAACAACTTGAGATCTTATGTCCTGTCGACTCTAGATGTTCCCGAAAAGCAGATTGTCCGTTTTTTACGTGTTCTTTTAGCCTAGTTTCAAAACATCTTCCGGTCTGGCCAACATATGACGACTTACATTCTTCACAGTCCAATCTATAAATTCCAGACTTCTTCATTGGCTCTGATTCAGACAATTTGTTATTAAAGATCATTCTATCCAATCTGCTGTGACTTGAAAATGCTATATTTAAATTATTATTTTTGAAGAACTTGATGATTTTTTTTTTTTTTTTTTGAAGAGGGAATGTGTGTATAATGCACACATTCCCTCTTCAAAAATCATTTTTTTTATTATAACCTCTCATCTAACTATATCTATTTATTTACATTTCTTAGTTTATATAAAATTATTAAACAATGACAAGATGCTTGTTGTTCAAACAACGAATTGATATGATAACAATAGTTTTGTTGTTTCGTGTGTGAACATTTATAAACATAGCATCTGGTCACGTTTAATAAATAAAACTATTCATCATTTACCAATATGGACGTGCGGATTTGGAGATATTCAAGACTCCATTAACCTACTTAAATTTCGTAATAATCACTATTTTGAAGGGCAGTGCACCTCTCAACGCGAAAAAAAAATTTTTTCTGCTATAGTTGAAAAAAATTTCTGTAATATATGCAACGTCCATAGAGATTTACGATTTTCTCATTATTTCTACATACAAAGTAGATAAAATAAATACATTTGTAATATGGAGTGACGGGTGTATATTTATTCGCAATAAAATATTCATTTCCCGCTCCGCAATATACTGTCCGATTTTCACTGCACTATTTGTCTTTAAAAACTAAATTTTCATATTCTTAGCATCATGATTACAATTCTAGCTTAAGAACTTTTTTTGTTCTATTCTTATGTACCATTATTTCTTTGTTCTTCACATGAATTTTTACGTTAGGATTTAGATCTTCTATTACGGTATATGGACTGTTATATAAGGGTTGCAATTTATTCCCTAATTCATTTAGTGAAAGTACCCGATCTCCTTTTTCATACCTAATTGTATTAGCTCTTTTGTCATAGCGAGATTTGATTTGATTTTTAGACGATATTAAATTTTCACGAGCATCTTTACAAGCAGTCTGTAGACGATATTTCAGTTCTGCTGGATAACTGTCGAAGTTGTACATGTTGTTGTTTGTTGGCAAATATGGAAACTTGCCTAACACTAGTTCGTATGGTGTGTAATGTGTCGAACTGTGTGGTGTTATGTTGTATGAAAATGTCCAGTAATTGACCCAGTTTGCCCAATTATCCTTGTGTTTTGTTAACTGAATTCTCAGGAATGCTCCTAAGTTTTTATGAGTGTTTTCTAACGCGCATATCGATTCATGATGGTATGCCGTAGAAGTTAATTTAGTTATGTTGAGCAGTTTACACGTGTCCGAAAAAATATTTGCTATGAATTATGTTCCTGTATCTGATGCTATTATTTAAGGTACTCCGTAGCGTAATATAAAATTATTTACCAATGCTCTGGCTAACTAACAGTGCTCGCTTCCTTATTTTTGATTATATAAGCTTCTACAAATTTTGTCAATTCGCATTGTAACGTGAGAGTATATTTATTTCCTTCTGGATCCTCGTCCAGTGGTCCTACTAAATCCATATATATTTTTTCAAACGCTGATTTTGCTGTCGTGGTAATTTCCATCGGTACCACGGTATGTTTTCCATGTTTGCATTTTTGACAATCTTCACATCTTTTTATGAATTTTTCTATATCTTCATTGATTCATCATGTTTTTTGTCATTCTTTTCACGCCTGCATGACCTCCTGTAGGTAGCAAATGGTAATCATTGATGGTTGATGAATCTCCTTTCTTGAGCACCCGAATAACTTTTGCTACCTTCCATCTTGCTGGTCTTCAGAGCGAGATCATATATATGCTTCAGCGGCATGATTAGAGTGTCAATATAGTCTTTCACAATGAAACTTGGAATCATATCAGGACCAGCTGTGAATTTGTTATCTGTTATTTGTTATTTGTTATTCGGCTACTTTTATCTTGTCTACTGTAATACACTCTATGAAAACAAGAGTGATTCCATAATTCTCACCAACTATATCACAATTAGCAGAAGCATCTGAGTACACAGATCTGAAGTTTTCCGCAAATGCGTTCACAATATCATTTGGCTTGTTATAAATATATTGTTCATGTTGCATAATTCCTGGAATTCTGGTGCATCTCCTTTTATCCTGAAAAAAGGACCAGAACCTACTCGGATCATCATTGATGAAGTGCTCTGAAGTAGCAATATACGCGTTGTATATTGAACCAATCTCTGAGTTCACCATAGCTCTGAGGGAAGTATGATGTCTGGCGGAAGACATCATACTTCTAGTATGATGTCTGGCGGAAGACATCATACTTCCGTATGATGTCTTCATGATTACGATAAGCAACTTCTTTCATAGGTATCAATTTTATGAGTCCAGATGTACATATACCAATGTGGAAATCTCCAAGTCCTGCCTTCCTTTGAAGGAACAGTTGACCTGAAAATATCCTCGAGGATTTCATACAGTATATTACAAGCTTCATTCGGATCATCAAGTTCCATGATCTTAGACCAGTCAACACCACACATCAACGAATACATCGTATTATAATCTGCCCTTCTAAAGTTGAATTGTCTATATCGGTAAAAGAACTTAGCTCCTGTAGTGGTAGATTTCCGAGTATTGCTCTTTTCAGGGACAATTATTGGAGATCAGTTGATCAGCATAGTAACATATATGGTCCATTGTTTGCGATAGTTTTTTTCCATAAATAAATGAAATATATATTTATATGTTAGACGTATGAAGCTTCCGTAAATCACTATGCCTTCTGAGTAAAACCGCATTGAAATATTCTGCGTAGTTCTGAAGATCGGAGTGTATAAACGAGGAGAAGGAACTTTGATTTGTTATTTGTCGAGAAGAGTTTGATGATGGTGGGGGGGCGAACCTCCACCGGGTCATTGAGACAAATCAAACAGAACGTGAGACCAGTTGGAAACACAAGACGTAAATCTAGGTATTTTGTAACGGAGCTGGAGTAATTGAGGGTATTGGCAACGAAGGTAAGGTATAATTTTCGTTTATATGTTTTTAATTGGTATGAAAATAACTTAAAATAGAACATAATTGTAATATAACATTTTGAAGACATATGCTGATGAAAACACTGTCTTGATAGTGTAAAAGAGGATTTTTTGTTTTAGTATGACAAATATTTTCGATGTATCGATCGGAAGTTGTTCTTTCAATTACTGAAGCGTTTTTGTAAACTCAGTTAATTTCATATAATATGATGTATATTGTACTTCGAGTTTCATATTCGGAAAAAATTTGTTTCGAAAATTCTATTGTGGGGCAGCAATATTCCTTTCGAAAACATCATTTAAAAAACATTGAATTTAAAATGAATGGATATATTACGAAAACTCGAAGTTGGCGATTTCAGATAAGCAGAGACCTTTTCAGTTGTTATATAAAATTCGGGCATAATCTGTTCAAGCTCTATAAATTCTACGACACCGATTTTCGATAATACTCAGTCCCTTCCGTCAGAAGCAACGCTTATAAAGATACTAAATAATGGTTATAGAAGGCTATGAAGTAGACCCTTGAAAAAAGTGAATTTCCATTTTGTGTACAATGCTAATCACACAACATCATGTGTGTTACCTTCAACAAATATATTGAACAGTGTTGGCGTTTACTTGATGTAAATCCATTCTAACTGAATATAAGCTAAAACTCACTTCAACTTTTGATTGACACTTTTATTGACAACATAGTATGATGCGCTTTGTCGTTACAAACGACTTCTTCAGATGTGACTTATCAGACTATTCACACTAAATGGCAGCTTTCCACAGTTATGATACATAGATTAAAAAATATTCCTTCATCAGAAGAAAACTTTAATGAAGAACTTAACATCATTAAACAGATTGCGGTTGATAATAATTATGAGAGTGATCTAGTGGCAAAAATTCTTCACAAAAATCATTACCAGAAAGCTGTACGCTTAGTATTTCCTTATCAGTATGAACCTATGAGAAACTCATGGTAATTATTATTATTACACTCACCTGGCTCACCATTAGTTTTCCTGAGGTTTTTTCATGGTGAAGAAGACTAAAACTTCCGAAGCGAATGCTAAGCCAGAAATATTCCTTTGATACTGGAAATCAATATGTGAAAATACAAAAAAACTAATTTGATTTTCCTAAAAAATAAGTTTGACATTTTGATATCTATAGTAGTTCATGAAATTCAATTATTTATAAGTTTTGATAAAGTTGTGAACAACGAAACCTCAACGACAATGAAGTTTTTCATATTAAAAGAAGCCTGTTATTTCGAGAACAATCAAAATATATTTATTTTTATATAGATATATACTACAGTAATTTTTCGTGTTAACCAAGCAGTGCGAACCTGAATAATGTATTAATATTTTCATGGTGAAAATTTTTGAACTCGACTGGGATTCGATCCCAGGTCTTCAGGTTTACGCCGCACTGCTTTTGGGCCGCTAAGGGAAAATGGGTAGGTGTCACTCACTTTCGCCTGCAAGCATCGAAGACGACAATTCGAGCGTCGAATAACTAGCTTGACGAATAATAGAGTTGTTAGATATGAATTGAAGTTGCATCTCAAAGTGTAGACCTAGATCGCTTAGCGGTCCAAAGCAGTAGGGCGTGAACCTGAAGACCTGGGTTCGAATCTCAATTTGAATTCTCAATTTTCACTATAAAAATATTAATATATTATATATATATATATATATATATATATATATATATATATATATATATATATATATATATATATATATATATATCACTACATAGTATAAAGCAAAGTGGCTTTTTCTGTCCCTTTGTACGCTTTAATCTTTGAAACTACGCAACGGATTTTGATGCGGTTTTTTTTTAATAGATAGAGTGATTCAAGAGGAAGGTTTATATGTATAATAACATCCACTAAATAGTGGAGAAGTACTGTTATTTTTGAGGTTTCTAATGTGATGTCGTAAATAATTATATTTTTTCCGCTTACATTGCAAACGCAGGCTGAACCCTACGAGTTTAATCGAAATAATATACTAAGTATTGTACACATTGAAAAGGTCTACAGAAAAGTCCGTGATGGTATATGTCTATCTCTTATGGATAACCCACAATAACTTTTTTTGTCATTTACTTTTTGCGACAAATAATGGCTAATTTTCGAAGCGATTTTAACCCATACAGCATTAATCCTTAACCAATTAAATACCTTGAATACATTGTTCATTTAATATAGATATATATGGCCCTTTACACCGTATGATTTAAGTGAATATTTTCGAAGATATTACAGATTTAAAAATTGCGGGGCGTAGCGTTTACGGCGTGCGAAGCCGGGGCGGGTCGCTAGTATATATATATATATATATATATATATATATATATATATATATATATATATATATATATATATATATATATATATATATATATATATATATATATATATCTGCGTAGACAGCTCCCAGAGTTTCATTTGAAATATTTCGATTGAGAGTCTCAGTATTAACTAGTATTGATAGACCTGTGAATCTTGAAACTAGATATACTTTTGCCCGCCTGGGCGTGATCTGGAGCGATTAGGCATGGGATTCTTCGTACACATTGCGGACAATTTTCTATAGTGAATGAAATTTCGAATGTGAAATGAATTTCGAATGTCTACAAAGCCCTGCACTCGCGCTACTGTTGCCATGAGTAGGAATCTTGAACGCTAGGGGGAATTTATTCGTCTTTTTTCCGATAGAGGGATCCTACGTGAATATTTCACTAGGTAAAATTCCCCTCAATTTGAGGGGAAATGTTCGTTTTCAAAGTCATCGATTCTTGATTATTATATTTAATATGGACTGATGATTCGCAATAATGAAGAATCAATTGTATCCTATTATCATTCAACAAGATCAACAGAATTGATTGCGTTCTAATACTCAAGCATCTCAAAAAATATAAAATCAGCTATCTCGCTGTAAAATGCATTCAGTGAGACCACATTCTATTCATACATAGGTGCCAAGAAATGTGGACATTTAATGCACACACATCAGAGATGCATGTAGTTTCTTTTTGGCTTCTGCATGATCAAACAAGGGATAGTTATTCATCTGTGTATAATTACAGATTTGCTGCATATAACGTTTCCGAGAAAACGGCTGGAAATTCAGAAGGGAACACAAAAAATATTTATTGCGCCGTGTTGCCTGAGACCTTAATAAAAGACTTCCTACATTATGATTTCGAATGTTATCTCTGAAATATACATTACATAACGTTACATATTACGATGAAATTTTCCGCACAAATTGGCATTAGCAAGCTCTTTCCATGTTTACGTGTGGTCTGTATGCGTAGGCACATAAGAATAAGTGCTGTTATTATTACCATTGCCTAGAATTTGCCATCTATAAGTGAGCTTGAAATCTCTTTCGTATTGAACCTCGCACCGTTTCATATGAAGTACCTGCCTACATAAATCTTCTATTATCCCACGTTATTAGGAAATTCTTTTGAGAGGCTCTCTTTCTCACACAGTCACCCGAGTATTTGGTTCTATTCAGATATATATTTACGCCTGGCAGCCTGTTGATTGGGCATGCCATAAGCGAGAATTCAAGCCTCCAAAAACATTCCAAATCATTATTATTATTTTGTTATTGATAATTAATAATTTGTCTTTGGACCTGTGTAGGGGTTAAGTATAGAGGTTATGTAAGGAACATGTGGACCAACAAGAAAGAGTTCCATACCTTTGAGATGAATACGTATGATGTTATTTGTCCCTGATTTCAATAACTCAACACTGAATTTTACAGAATTCGTTAGGTAAATTATAGTATTCACAATTACTTCATTCAGAAATGTATGGAAATCCACGTTATTTCGGTGCTCTGCCAGAGACTTAGATAACTCTCTGGTTTTCAGAGCTTTCCCTGTTTTTCATTATCAACCTTGAAGATGTTTCTGATTAGGAGCCATTCTGAGTGAATTTTATTATTTACACATTTGAGTGATTATCAAATCAGTTTCAAAATTTTTTTTCGAATTTTTCATCTTTCTCTAATACGTATTTGAGTTTTCCATTTGATCAAGAATCTTCACGTGTTTTGAACGGAATGAACGCTGTGATTATTATGATTATCGAAGCAAAAATGCAGCCAAAACTGTACCAGAATACAGTAATTCATGCCTAGTCGGAATTAGAAATGCCTAATCGTGATGATTCATATGCACTGTTGCCAATATGTTGGAAATTCGTGGAATTGATGAAAATTTCAACTATATCGAAGATTGGTATTGGAAAGTGAGGACTGGTTCTATGTTAATAAACTTGAGAAATTTTGAAATGGAATGACTCATCCTCAAAATCAATAATTTCAGAATCATCAATGACGCCCGAAGAAATGCTTACCACAATGAATAACCATTTCACTATAGTTCACCTAGAGTTTATGTTTTCCGTATTGTCCTTAGTAGCCGGTTTTTACTGTACGTTTCAGGCAGAATAGTCATTATTGCACAGATTGATAAGCGGAAAAACTGTCAAGGTTTTTATATTTAAAATATCAAACAATCCTCAAATTAACTGACAATGAGTGACTTCAAACCCTCAAATTATATTATGAGTGCTTAGTTCGGAAACACATAAAATTTACTGGACTTGAGGTTATGTACATCACAATAAAGGCTTCAGAAAGCATGATAGATTTGAGAAATAATGGGAATATACTCCGATCGACTATTCTGCATGTTAATGAAACATGCCAAGAATTTTACATGGAGGCAACGTCGAACATTGCTTAGATGTTTGATTTTACAGACAATCTTTTCACGATATTACGGATTCTAGATTCAATAGGAGCGTAGAAAAAATATAAATGTATTTTCAGCGACTTTTCTGCTTTTATTTGATTTTTCTCTTCATTTATATAAGTCTGGAATTTCTGAAGAATTGGGATGACTTTCTTTCTCAATTTGGGGAATTTCGCTACGATTTTGGGGCATTCCGGAAGACAGACACTAGCAATAATAATAATAAGATAAATTAATTAAATTAAATTGAGAAATTGATAATTGAAGTGAGAAACATTCCTTACATTGTAAAATTACATTCACTTCAATTGATACAATAATTACAACTAAGAAAAATGCTATCAAGAGGACCGAATTCAGTTTGGAGTCTGATCTTCCATTCAGCCCTCGAGCAAAGATATTGATTCGAACAAAAATCTTGGTTAAATTCATATTTACAATAATATACAAATTTGATTGAAAAGAATGAAAAAAAATTGAATCAGAGATATCAAACATTTGAGACAATTTCACATGGAGAAGAACATTTGTGTTAAAAAAAATATACAAATATATGATATGAACAAAAAATTGATTCATACATTATTGCCTTCACCCGAATCATCGAAGTACTCTGCCGAACTGTAGTATGCCTTTGTTAGGAGCAGAGATTCAACTCTCCTCTTAAACAAATGAGCTTTCAGTACTTTCAAATACGATGGTAAATGGTTGAAATTTTAATACTCTGACAATAGAGAGACTGCTAAAATTTAGCTGTTTTATGAATAGGAATAAGTAGCACATCCGTGTTCCTTGTTGAATATTCATGATTACTATTCGATTTGATAAACCTATCTTCATTTTCTTAAACATATGACAAACATCTATAAATATATAAACACGGTAAGTTGAGTATCTAATTAATTATTAATGAAGATAGGTTTACAAGATGTTCGCTGATGAATATTGAATATTAATCGAAGTATTCGCTCCTGTGTAATAAACACCCTATTTATTTCTGTAGAGCAGTCCCACAGCAGAATATTATAATTTAGATGACTATATACAATACTGTAATACACAATCATAACACAGTTTCTAGGTATCATGTTCTTGATTCTAGAGATTGCAAAAAATGAGTTACTGAACTTCTTACATAAGACCTCAATGTGTGATGTCTAACTCAAATTTCTGTCTACATATATTCCAAGGAACTTTGTTCATTGGGATGATGATATAGTGTTGTCCCCATATCTAACATCCAAGGTACTAATTCCATTACCCTTTAGACAAAACTGAACACATACAGTTTTGTCAACGTTCACCATCAGATTGTTCATTTGACACCAACTTACAAACTCCCTCACAATGCATTCACATACCTCCAGAAGTTCTTCAGGAGTCCTGTCAGAAACAACCACCGATGAATCATCGGCAAATAGTGTCACCAAAAACCGGGGCAACTTCGCAGGCAGATCATTGAACTATATTAATAGAAGAGGTCCGAGTACAGAGCCTTGTGGCACCTCAAGATCAATGTCATGTCTCTGAGAATAACTCTCGCCTATTTTTACTAACATTGTTCTTTCTTCAAGATAACCACGTAATCAATTCAGAAACATACCTCTAAAACCTAAATTGTAGCATTTATCAAGTAAAAATTCAAAGGATAGTGAATCAAATGCTGAAGATAAATCAAAAAATAACCCCGCCACAAACGAGTGTTTATCCAAACACTCTTAGGCGGATTCAAAAAACTGAACTGCAGCTGATTGAGTTGAGTGGCGGCTTCTGAATCCATGTTGCGCGGAGTCAATATTTTGAATCTATTGAGATAACTCATCATTCTGGCGAAAACAATTTTCTCTATTACCTTGGAAAACACGCTCAAAATGAATATTGGACGATAATTAGTAATTTCACTTACGGTTTCGTTCGTAAATACTGGAATTACTATGGATTGCATAAGGATATTGGGGAACTTTGCAATAGTGATGGAAAAATTTATGAGATATGCAAAGTGCTCGCCAATAATTTCACTAATTCCTTTCAAAACATTGACTGATATGGAATCAACACCGACGCTTTTTTATTTTTTAAGGCTCTAATGGTATCCTCAACTTCAATTTTAGTGACAGGGTAGATTTAAAAATTGGTGTTCACTATGGGTGATAATGTGCAAATCCGAGAAAGATTATTGCCATATCGAGATGTTAATTTGGTACTAGCCATTGTGAAAAAATGTTCGGCGAAAACATCAGCTAACTGATTCGGATCGTCAAACACCTCCCCCTCAAAGTTTGAGGTCACATCACTTCGCCTACCGCCACTTTTCCCAGAATGATCGTGAACAATATTCCAAATTGTTCTATTTATGTTCGATGAACAATCAATAGCTGAACTATAAAACGTATATTTCGTATTTTTGATAAGCATATTGTGTTGATTTCTGGCATTTTCATAGTTTTGTAGGGCACATTCCGAAAGGGTATTTTTATGGAGTCGAAGAAGGTAAGATAGGTTACGTTTACTTTGAAATATCTCAGTTGTTACCCATCTTTTCCTTCGATCTGCCGAAAGTACTTTACGTATAGGACAGCATTGTTCAAAATGATATCGAATAACATCAATGATTGAACGAAAACATGTATCAGCATCAAAATTATAAATCAGATCACAAAAATTGTATTCAGATAAAGAAAACAAAAATTCATTCATATTTTCCTGACTAATATTTCTGAATGAGTTATATCCCCTATCTATTTTCTTCGTAATAAAGCAGACGAAAAGACAGATTTTTTTCATTGATCTCCCACGTATTGTTTGTTATTCACTAATTGGCCACTAAAGCCGTTCAGAATATTCAACAGTTTATTTTATTGCCACATTATGAGAAAGGTTTTATTATGAAATAAATTAAAGTAGAACAACGACATAACCATCAATTATCTATCGAAGTTGCCTTAATATGGAAAGGATTTTATAGGCAATTATCGTTTTACTATTATTAGTAATGAACCCAGATTGCCTGCTGCAATGGGGAAATTGCTGAAATGAAAACGAAATAGTCCGGTTTCAGGTGCTTTACATCATTAACTGGGTCGCATTGGCGGTAATAAGGCAGACCATCTGTAAAATGAGGGGTTGCTTTCAGGCCTAGTAACACATAACTTCTCGGAGGATATTGATGAAAACATATCCAAGTAGAATAATTGTTTTCTTAACAAGATTTTACACATTGGAATGATTGTTTGTACACATACTTGTCAGTGAAGAGCCAAATTCCTGAAGAGAAAAAAATGTTGAATAATACATTGCTTTAACAGCTACAAAGAGTAGGTAATAAAGTAATCTGTGGAAGAATTTGCCCCGAATTTCCCTACATATTACAGCAATGTGAAATTTTTATAATCTAGAATGCTAGAACCTGAATAGAGCTGTCAATGTGAAACATGTATAATGGAATGCCTCCATCTTTGTTCGAGCGATAAATGTTAGAGAATATTGATATCGGTGTCTACACTTGATGGAAACACAAGACAGTTTACTGCTTCATTATACAACCAACTCATCAGTTGTACTCTGTCCAATAAACGAAAGTCATGGACCACAATTCTCAAACAACATCTTACGACCCAGATGATCGGAAATGATATAGAAACACAAGATAGAAATGGAAGAAAGTAGATTACTAGGTATATTTATCACATCTATAGAAATCAATCGGAAAATACGAAGACATTGAACATTGAATATGTATTTGTTTCTTCTATAGACAATCTAAAATACATAGTGTCAAAAAAAATTGAACTGAATCACTTTGATCTTAATTTAAGGATTTCCACCAACTTTTTTCCTCATTACAGTTTTAAAATACTGGAATAATAATTTATCTATATTGATTGAAATTTAAAATCCATTTATGTCACTTTCATGCAGTCTTATGCCTTTCCTTGGGCTGCTAGCTTCTTTTTAAGGGATTCTGGCATTTCTGGTGGTGGAGGTCTGGGCATATGCTTGGCCACCTTGAACGCATCATAGATGAACCATTGATTCTTCTCTCATAATCCTTGGCCAACATTCTCTCAAAGTATTAGCATAACCAGGAGAAGTTTGAATTTTAACTTTAGCAGCCTCTATTGGAGACAAACCAATATCATCAAAGAATTCAGCTGAAACACTAGATGCAGCTATATATATATATATATATATATATATATATATATATATATATATATATATATATATATATATATATATATATATATATATATATATATATATAAATATTCAGTGTTTAATTGGGATTGCAGTCTAGGACAGGAGAATCAGTTACCTCTCTAGTATTTTCCAAGCTTTCGAAAATGTTTATTTTCTTCTTCAGGGCTAAAATTGAACAAAAATTAACAGCTTATATAGCAAGGCACTATATAAAATGTTGATTTTTGTCCTATGTTAGCCCTGAAGAAGAAAATAAACATTTTCGAAAGCTTTGAAAATACTAAAGAGGTAACTTATTTTCCTGTCGTAGACTGCAATCCCAATTTAACACTGAAAATACGTATCTATAGTCGTTAAACATTCAACTAATATATATATATATATATATATATATATATATATATATATATATATATATTAGTTGAATGTTTAACGACTGTAGATATGTATTTTCAGTGTTAAATTGGGATTGCAGTCTACGACAGGATATATATATATATATATATATATATATATATATATATATATATATATATATATATATATATATATATATATATATATATATATATATATATATATGCTAAATACAGCCATGTGCGGTATAAATATGAGTTTTCTTCGCCAATCATATCACTGTAGAAAACCTTAAACACCTCGTACAAGCCGAATTTGCATAAACCTTGAATGGAGTATCCAAAGAATGAGGGAGCCCAACCTTTAGCTAGTCCTCTCATGCCATCTTCTTTCAAGGTAACCTTGAAACCATGGAACCTACCCTTATATTTAGCTGGATCTACTTGAATACGACATTTAACCAAATGAAGGTGTACTACAGCTGTATGTGTAATACACCTGTAAGCTGTATATGTTCTATGAAGTATTTTGCCCTAATGTGGCAAAGTAACTTATGAAGTACTTTGCCACATAGGGCAAAGTACTTCATAGAACCAAACTCGCAACTCCTTCTCCTTCAGCTACTGCAACTGCAATAGTTCTTCCAGCTGTAAATGATTGTACTAGGCCCATTTTAGGTGTTTCTTGTGCCGGCACAGCCACATCTTGTGGTTGGCAGTTAGCTTTTGAAAGCAATGAAAGAAACATATTTGATTATGTTCCACAAATAAGTTTTCGGAATTCAGATATGGCCGACCAAACTGTACTAGCACCACTCTCGTCCATTTCCTCGAATATTTCACACATCCGTACCTAAAGAGGTAACTAATAATTCGGAACAAGAATTACGAACATTCCATCTAATTTGATGAATTGATGTAATTTACGTGGCGCTATCGGAACGCTCAATTATCCTTTTCCTGCAGGTCGGCAATAAGTGACTATAAACATGAAGAAATCTATACGAATACATGAAAATCCATAAATATGCATACGAAACCGATTTGAATATTCCCTAACCAATATTCCTTGAAGGATAGAGGAGACATCATATATTGTATGTTGTATATATATATATATATATATATATATATATATATATATATATATATATATATATATATATATATATATATATATATATATATACAATTCTATCTGTTTTTACATCAATGATCTCCAAAATGCATTGCCACAATGTTCACACACTACTATATTCCGACGATACAAATATAGTGGCATCATCTACTGAATTAGCTGATGTCATACAAAACAATGAGCTTGCTTTCACAGCTATCAAAAATTGTTGTAATTTGAATGGACTGCTTCTGAACGTCAGCAAGACAGATTGTGTTCTCTTTCAAACTGATAAATCTAACCTTCTGGTGCTTAGGTCAATTAATCTCGAAGGGAATGAACTACAGATGGCTGTCAGCACAATGTTCTTAGGTATTCATTTGGATTTCAACCTGAAATATAAGGAGCATGTGGATGTCTTGACAGGAAGACTTTGTTCTGTGATATATTCACTGAAGGTTATGAAACATCATGTAGAGGTGGATACTTTGATGATAATTTATACGTCAATTTTTCGAACTCTTGTCACTTATGGTGCTATCTTCTGGGGACAGTGTTCACAGCAGTCGTATTTTTGTTATGCAGAAATTTGCACTGAGGACTATCTACAAGATGAATTTAAGAAAGTCATGTAGAGGTTTATTCGGGAGAAATATAATTCTGACGCTTAATGGTATATACATATTTGAGTGCTCGCTATTTCTACATAAGAATAAAATTTATTTTGATCAACACTGAAGTAGAAATATAACAAGACGAATAGAACCATTTTTGTATCCGCGCCATAATTTAACTCTTAACATATTTAAGAATATTAGAAAGTAGAACAGAGGAGAGTCTCTGCAAAAACAGGTCGTAATTTCACGTCGGAGGTCTATAAACACTTACAAAAGTGGCATATATTGAGTTAAATTTTAGTTTAACGGCACAAAATTCGCAATGTCGTTCAACACACAAATCTGCGATCTCGACAATCGTAAATTCTAGATCATATTTCACGAATATTAATGCACCTCCATGTATCTGCTTGTGCGGCAAAAGGTAGCCGCCTGGGTATATCCGAGTATTATGGCAAAAGGTAAACTGCTTGGGTTGCACCAATGCTCCGCTACACAGATAACACTTGGAGATAGTGGCTGGAGAAAGATTTCAATAAGGTCCAATTTTTTCATAATACACTGAGTATTTAACTACATCATTCCAAAGAAACCAGTATTCTTTAGGGTGCTCAATATAGCCTGAGAACAAAAGTCGTCCTCTTCTACAACTGGACCTGTTTCAATTTTCCGCGTTGAAAAAAAATGTTTCACACTAGCATGTATCGGCCGTTTTTAGCCTTCAAAGCTTTGTCGTATTCAAAAAATGGGATAGTCAGCTTGAAAGATTATTAACTTTCTGGATAACAGGAATCTAACTCCTCACATTTGACCAAGGTAAAATGATTTTTCAGAAAGTTTCCCAAAACTTCCACAGTTGTTTTGGTGTGTAGTCTTGACACATGAAGAACATTAGATTTTTACGTTCCTACACATACGTTGGAATCCTCAATGTAGTCACCTATAACAAGAGCTGGACGTGGCCTCTATGAAGATTTTTTCCTCTTCCTCTCAATTTGAGTCCAATTTCCAGTTTTCCATATTTTATTACCTCGATAACCATCGTTAAAAGTTGGAGGCTTATTTGTGACCTTGCTAAGGGAGTTTTCAGCTAATGCAATTGCATTTTCAACATCTTTAGCTTGAATTATATTTCCAGCTCTTGGGTCTAGGTATATCGGGATTCGGAGTTGCCGATCTACTATTCAGGATATAGTAGATAGTATAGGACAAGGTTAACGCACTGGGTGCACTGATCATACGCTTATCAAAATCATTTTTACGTTGCCAGCTGAATTATTCGATTCAAGAGATCCATTGTTTAATGATGCAATTATTTTTTTTTTGAGATTTATAGTATATTTCATCTTATTGACTAATTTCTGAAGCAAATTCTTTTCTCTTACGAGATGTTTAATATACTTTTGTAGAACTACAATATTTTGAGACCCTTCGGAATTTACATGATCCACATCCGCATTCATTTTATCAACACAGAAATCACGAACCGAAAAAGTGGTAACATTAGCTAATGCTTTTATCCATGAATTCTTCAGTGAAACACACGATAAATGGTATTTACCAGTGCATAGTTTACACAACAAATACTTACTGTTGACAAAAAAGTTATCGGAGCAGTTTTTGCACGCGTCCATACTGATCGAACGCTATTAATATGTATATATATATATATATATATATATATATATATATATATATATATATATATATATATATATATATATTTATGCCATTGAACGTACTATATAATTTACGATTTTACTCAAAGTAATCCAATGAAACAAGTGATTCTTCCACTTTGTTGAATCGTGTCTCTAGATGGCATAAAATCGTCATGAATAAATTACAAAGCTAAATTCTAATTAGAAAACGCCACCCTTGCGGTCGCTTTCAGAGTAACAAGAGACCCAATTGTTTGAATATGAAGATTGCTGCCTCTAATTTAATTTTTGGGAGTGAATTATTTCTTGAATGTCGTAACCGCAGAAAATTATGTTGGAAACGCTTGAGTTTGGGAAATGAAATTAAAATTTTTGATATAATGACAAAAATAAAGTCGGCAGTTAACAAGGAATTATGTTTGAGATATATAAGTCAGAGAATTCGTCACTTGAATAAAAATTATTTCGACGATTATATTCCAGAAATAAGAGTAGAATAAACGAATATATCAAAGCGATGAATGAATTATTATATGAAATCGGAACAAGAGCGAAAGATAACCAACTTTTGACTTAAGAATATAAATTCGTGTGAAAGATCTATACGTGTATGTGAAAGATTGTGACGAATTTATCGATGAAATCGATAAAGGTGATGATCTAGTGTTAGCTGTTTCTTCACTCCGAAGAATTTTCGAAGTTGTGGGCAGATTGATCTTTTCAGAAAAATTAGATAGAATGGGACTGTTGAGATGTATGTTGAGTGATTGAATTCTTATTTGAATAACAGAACTCCAAATCTCAGAACAACAATTCTTTGTCAATGAGAGGTAATAAGAAATACTAATCTAATTATCACTGAATGAACAATTCTTTATTCGCATAGTTTCGTCTTTTACGGCATTATCAAGAATGAGCACATATTAAAATGACAACCTATAAATATTTGCAGATGAGTTCAGACCACAGAATACACCCTAAAATTGTATGCTCTGTGGTTCGGTCACTGGAGGTGGTAAAATATAGAACATCAATATCAACTCCGTTCTATGTTCGTTAACCATAGAGTGAACACAGAGATGGGGATTTCCAAACTATCAGAGATTTAACAGTGGGGAGTGGTTTAGGTCAAACTGGTCATTGGGAAGATTGTAAATATCAGATTTTTGGAGTTTATTTATTTCCATGGCTTCCTGGTAGTTCTTTTTCATACCTTTTTCATAGTAATGTAGAATATTAGGTTCAAAACAGTGTGAGATCTTATGTCCTGTCGACCCTAGAGGTTCCCGAGAAGCAGATTGTGAGAAGATTGTAATAATCGGATTTTTGGAGTTTATTTATTTCCATGGCTTCCTGGTAGTTGATTTTCATACCTTTTTTCACAGTGATGTAGAATATTAGGTTTGAAACAGGGTAAGATGTCCTGTCGACCATAGATGTTCCCGAAAAACAGACTGTCCGTTTTTTAAAATTTTTTTTGCCTAGTTTCAAAACATCTAAGAAGGCCTATATTTTGAATGTTTTAGGTGTTTCGAAACTAGGCTAAAAAAACACTCAAAAAACGGACAATCCGCTTTTCGGGAACATCTAGAGTCGACAGGACATAAAATCTCACCTCATTTTAAATCTTACATTCTCCATTACTGTGAAAAAAGTATGAAAATGAGGTACCTGCAAAACATGGAAATAAATAAACTCCAAAAATCCGATAATAACAATCTTCTCAATGACCAGTTAGACCCAAACCACTCCCCACTGTTATATCTCTGATAGCCTGGAAATCCCCACCTCTATGTTCACTCTATGTTCTATGGTTAACGAACAAAGAACGGAGTTGATATTGATGTTCTATATTCTACCAGCTCCAGGCACCGAACCACGGAGCATACGAAATTTTGGGTGTATCCTGTGATCCGTACTGATCTGCAAATATTTAAAGATTGTCTTCGTAATATGTATTCATTCTTGATAAAGTCGTAAAAGGCGAAACTCGTCGAATAAAGAATTGTTCACTCAGTGATTTTTAGACAAGTATTTCTTATTACCTCTCATTCAAATATGAACTATCACAGAGTTGATTCATCGCCCAATGAAGTTATCAATTCTTTGTCATTCGCAATGACAGAAGCATTCATGGTATTCTGCAAGGTACGGCTCTGGGACCGTTTCTTTTAATTTTTCATATTGATACTATTGTTAAGTATGTCAGGTGTTGTGAGATCTCTCTATTTGCCGATGACACGATGTCTTTTATATATAAGTGATGACATCGACCTCATGTCAAGTTTGGTTTGAAACGATGAGTTTTTGATTAACACTTTTACTGACTCAGTCAGTATTCTAGTAGCATCTGAGGAAGTCGTTTGAAATTACTAAACGCGTCATGCCATGTATCAATAGAAGTGTAAATCAAAAGTTCAAGTGTTCAAGTGAATTTAAGTTTATATTCAATTATTACGGATTTACATCAAGTGAACGCCAACACTATTCGATAATTTTGAAATGGTTATCTCATAACAATTTGAAAATCAATGTTAAGAAATCTAAATATATGGAGGTGAATATAAATTACGAGATGTGAATTTGAATGATATAAGAATAAAAATTTATGAAAATAATAATAAATCAAAAGTAATAATACTTACAGTGGATAAAACGTAATATGCCTGTATTATAATAGACAAAAATTAAAATTTCAAAGCAGATTCGGATTACATTGCGAAAAAATTGTTGGAGAAGTTCAATTTTTTTCTAGAGTGAGACGTAGATGAAATGTGGGAAAAACATTGTTATTGTTCAAGTCACTATTATTATTATTAATATTATTATTATTATTATTAACGTTATCATTATTATTATCCTCCAGTTATTCCCAGCCCCTGCTCTGGTTTCATTGATGTTGATCAAATTGGTATGAGATTGAAATAGTTAAGGAATATAAATATTTGGGTTCTATATTGAAGAGCTATTAGACATTTGTCTCTCATTTTGAATATGTATCACGAAAGATTTTTAAGAAACTTTAATTTTTCTTTCGTGTTGCAGGAGTACTGTCTACATTTTCACGATTCCACTGACTATAAAACGATCATTCAACCATATTTTGATTTTTGTGCCACTCTTATGTACTTTTTTACTTTGGTGAGATAACTGCTTTGTAGAAACTGCAAAATAGAGAAATGAGGGTGGTTCCGAGATGTTTCAGATATACTATTATCACGTTCGTGCTGAAAACTTTAGATTGGTTATCGGTTGATAGAAGACTATATAGAATTACAATGATTCTATTATAAAGGGTATTGGATAACTTACTTTCAAAATATTTTGATAAGTTTATAATATATAGATCGCAGATTCACGCTTACAATTCAAGATACAATACTGATTGCCATTCATCCAGATATAACCTGAATAGTTCGATGAGGTCTTATGACGGCCTGAAAGAATTTGATGCACTGCCTTATGGAAAAGAGAGTTCAGCATCCCTTCGAGTGTTCGAGAGAAATCACGAAGTATATGTATTGAACTGATTCTGCTCAAGTACGAGTACTTGTTTGGAAGTTGTCAATTTGGTTTTCTTGTCCAGATTTTTTATTCGGATGTTTTTTTGATTGGTTTGCATATACCATTGTTATATGCTTATATGACAGATAACAGTTTATCTGTTATATACCGAATGATTTTAGGTTTGTATATAAGGATATTATCTATTAAATGAATATATCATTATTATTATTATATTATTTGAAACACAAGTTTTATCTCATGTCTTGTATCCTGAATTATCTTCGAAGGCGTTTCGTCTTTGTTTCTGGATATTTAGGACAAGAATATCTTCAGCAGATCTTTTATTCGGAGATTTTCCGTATCACTGCCTCAGAAAATATTACTTTATGTATTCAACGAATTATTACTGTTATCAACGGAGCTAAGTGAACGAGAATGTTCATTCCTACTTCTTATACAATGAACGGTTATTTCATTCCACCTTGCACTCAGGTCTTCGGTTGGTTCATTTCCTTTTTTGACGAGAAGAATATTATTGCTTTCAATAACCCCGAAAATCTTTTCAGGCGTGAATATATCTGCTCATCTGAATACCGGGTTTTATATCACAATGAAAATTCATGTTATATTGACAACATAAATATCACCGATGAAAAACGTTCCTGATATTCAAGAATGATGTATATACAATAATTCAATATAAGACAGAATTGAAAGCAAAGCCGTTTTTTATTCACTTGAATATTCTGTCATTATAGCATAATATCAGAATTCATACATTATCTGTTACATTTATAGCTACTCTTGAAATTTATAAAATTGTAGAATAGGCCAAGCAACGCGGAACAACTAATAAAGGATATTTGACATTATTTCTTTCAGCAAACCGACTGTGACTTTCGGAGAAAATTACCTTATAATTTATTTTTATTATAACTTCGACAAGCAAATACGAATAATGAATTTTTATTGACGGTTTATACCAAAAAATTGTGTTTGTTTTAATTTTTTATTTATAACATTGAAACTGATAGTATAAACTGAATGACATCAATACATAAATTGTCGGCGATTCAATAACGAGCAAAATGAGCTGAAAAACCACTCGATCGATTAATTAAAAGCGGAGAAAACCCGGATCAATTCAAAAATTTATTGTTTATTTAACAAATTAATTTCTTCGTCAATTTTTATCATCCCTGGCTGCTATTCGGTGGAAAAGTAGCGATCTTGGCGCTCTCCAAGTTGGAAAAAAATTGACACTGTGGCATAATTATTTTTGCGAAATTGCCGGTTTCTATAAATCAATTCGCTCAATTGCAAAATGTCTGGATGCCACACGAATTGTCCAATTTGGTTTGTTAAAACGGATTTCGAAAACATAAGCAGAGTACAACAAAATATATATCTTGAATTTTAGAAAAAAATATTGCAAAATACTTGAAAAAAAAGTGCAAA
This sequence comes from Henosepilachna vigintioctopunctata, assembly GCA_030704895.1. Lineage (NCBI taxonomy): Eukaryota > Metazoa > Arthropoda > Insecta > Coleoptera > Coccinellidae > Henosepilachna > Henosepilachna vigintioctopunctata. Next base: position 560,391 of record JARQZJ010000112.1, on the reverse strand, counting down.
CATGACTCCGACCGGCCAAGCGCCCGTAAAGGAAGTAGTGGTGGGGGGACTTGGAGAGTAGGGGAGGCAAGTATATATAGTATCACAAGCGCGCAGCGTGCAGTGTATTATATCATATAATATATGAATCATAGAAAGAATAAAAATGATTAAACATGATATAATACACGGCACTGCTCGTTTGTATTATAATATATACAGGGTGTCTCAAAACGATCCAACTACTTTAGTTGGAAAAAAAAATACAGTAAACTTATTTTTCTATACATTTATTGATACGAATTAAAAGATAAGGAACAAAATTTTACTTTTTAAACACTACATTATTTAAATGACGGCCACCACGTTGACGGCACTCCTCAAACCGTTTGCGTACACTTTCGAAAACTTTTTGAAGAAGTGGTCGAGGAATACTCCTGATTTTTTCTTCAATATTGTTTCTTAAATGTGTCAAATTTTGTGGATTATTCTCGTAGACTATGCTCTTAAGATAACCCCACAAGAAAAAATCAGGTGGAGTCACGTCAGGGCTCCGCGGTGGCCATTCAATATCACCTCTTCGTGAAATCACCTTTTCTTGGAACAACTCGTGCAATGCAGCTAAAGAGTTGTTAGTGGTGTGCGATGTGGCCCCATCTTGTTGAAACCATGTCAGCCGGTTATAATGCCCACATTGTTGCAGTTGAGGCCCGAAAAAATTGCGTATCATGTCCACATAGCGAGCAGAAGTTACAGTCACTGCATGTCCTCTGTTGTCTTCATAAAAATACGGCCCAATAATGCAGTTCGCTGACATAGCGACCCACACAGTCACTTTGGGGCTATGCAACGGGCGTTGATGTAATGTGTGTGGATTCGTTTCTCCCCAAAAACGACAATTTTGACGATTGACGTATCCGTCCAAATGAAAATGTGCCTCATCGCTAAAAACAATGTTGTTGAAATTGTTAAATCTCTCTAACATAACATTCACAAAATTCAATCTTAATTCGTAATCATTATCATGAAGAGCTTGCACAATCTGAATTTTATAGGCCTTTAGGTGTAAATCAGATCGCATTATGCGGTGAATTGTCGCTCTTGATAACCCCAGCTGAGACCCACGCTTTCTAACGCTGAGTCGAGGCTGTCGGCTTACAGAATCTGCAACTGACTGAATGTTTCCAGGAGTTCTTGCTGTCCTTGGACGCCCGTGATGGATTTCGCCAATAGTGTTTCCAGTTGTATTGAATGTCTGGATCCAAGCTAAAATTGTTGCATTGCTTGGAGTTTCCGCAATCTTACGCAATCGATAATGTAACCGATACATCCGTCGAACTCTAATGAGTGATCGATTGTTCTCGAAATACGCGCGCACGCAAAACGAACGTTGCTCTCCCGTGTACGGCATGAAGGCAACTAAAAATTTAAGAAAAGCTCTAGTAAACGACGCTCGCGCCACCCCTCCCCCGCGCCTTGTTTGCTTCTCGCTCACTCTTGAAATAGTTGGATCGTTTTGAGACACCCTGTACTTGTCTCCCCTACATACTCTGTGAAACATGAGTGAAATAACAGTGTTCCATTTCGTCGTTTTCTTTCAAAACTTGGAGAACGTCTTGAAGACGTGAAGCACGTAAAGAAAAATGAACTTTTTCATTAAGTGCCATTCTCACGCACTGCTACTCATCTCGCACACTAGCAGATGCGGAGGGGTATATCCCCTATGTAGTGAAGGACATCGTCTGGGAGCTCCTGAAGTGCTTGCAGGATCCATACCGGCCAAGCGCTCGTAAAGGAAGTAGTGGTGGGGAGACTTGGAGAGTGGGGGAGGCAAGTATATACACTAACACAAGCGCGCAGCGTGCAGTGTATTATATCATATAATATATGAATCATAGAAATAATAAAAATAATTAAACATGATATAATACACGGCGCTGGGCGTTTGATTACTATATATACTTGTCTCCCCTACATTCTAAGTCCCTCCAACCACTCCGTCTTTGCGAACTCCTAACCTTACGAGCGCTTGGCCGTTCGGAGTCATGTACGCACCTTTTTTTCAAGAATTTTCCAAACTATTTGATTCAATTGAACGCATAGATTTATTGAAAACGTCAGTTACGAAAAAAATTATCATGCCACAGTGTCCAACTTGAAGAGTCCCAAGATCTCTACATTTCCACCAAATCGCAGCCAGGTAAGATAAAAATTAACGAAGTAATTAATTAGTTAAATAAACAATAGATTTACGATTTTATCGGAATTTTCACCGCTTCTAATTATTCGGTCGGGTCGAGTGACAGCTCATTTTGTTCGTTATTGAATCGCCTAAAATATATCTATTGATGTCATTGAGTTTGCATATGTATTTTTGATATTATGAATTTTGAAAAATGCGATTCTTTGGTTTAAATCGTCGATAAAAAATTCAATATTGGTATTTGCTTGTCCAAATTTCAAGAAAAATTAAGTATAAAGTACCTTTCTTCTAATGGCACAGTCGGTTTGCTGAAATAAATAATGTCACAACAAATTTCCTGTTGCTTGGCCTAAGTCTCTAAAAGAATATCTGATGGTTGCCATTTTTATGATCCTACTGGGTTTTTTATGTACTAGGTAAATGGATTATTGAATTGTTTCTGTGGTCAATAATAGACAATTTCATTTTATCCCAATTTAAAGTCTTTAAAATCTTTTATTTGATCTTAAAACATTCATTGAGTTCTGGAATGGTTGCCCCATTTTGCCTTAAGATTGTTGCCCATGTTGAGATTCTGTTTGAGGAGCATGCATTTTTTTATTGGCTAAATTTCATTTTTGTGTAGTCGAAAACATAACTCTCATATATTCTCATTTCGATTATTTCTTCGAGAAACTACATCCAAGTTCTGAATTATCAATTTTTTTCATGCAAATTATGAATTTCATGGTATGATGTGAGATCAATTGTTTATCATTAAGTGGATTCTTGAAAATCATTGGAATTCGAAGCGGCAACTTGGGTGCTTTCAGTTCTTTCTGCGTGGCCATAACTTTTTATACAAACATTTTTTATGCTGATATAAAATAAAGTATTACAATATAAACTAAAATTCAAGCACTTGAGCTTTTGATTCACAATTTATTGACAACATAGCATGACGCAATTCGTCGTTACAAACGACTTCTTCATGCTAAAATAATATTAACAACAAATTTGAAAATAGAGATATAAATATCAACGAATTTGTAGGTTTCTATGACTCTGGGTCATTTGGGGTTCTATGATCCAGAGTCATAGAATCCTAAAATTTCATTGATACCTCTTTTTTCAACTTTGTTGTTAGTATTCTGTTAGCATCTGAAAAAGTCGTTTGTAACGACGGAACTCGTCATGCTATGTTGTCAATGAAAAGTTCTAGTGTTTGAATTTTAGTTTATATTCAATTATATTGGATTAACATCAAGTAAACGTCTACACTATTGCATATTGAAAAAAAAAATGAAAGAAAAACATTTCTTGGTCTAAGAAAGTTTCCTTACAGTTCGATAACCACTTTCACAAGCATATCAAGGTCTACGGTAACTTGCTCCATCTAGAAATATATACTATCCCTCAGTTCTGCTGAAACTTTTCATCTTGTACAGTAAGCGCATGAAATTGTTCAATTTAGGCTGTTTGAGCTCGCGACTAATTACAGTATTTACCCTGAGTTTCTGTGAGAAATGCAGTTGCAAAATAATATATATATATGTTGCAGCTACAATTTATTTTAATAATCTACAATTTATTTTGGGTAAAATGGTTTTTCATTTTTATTTGATTTAGTAAAAATTAGTATATAAATATTTGCTTGAGCAACTTGTTTTTCATTTTCATTTTTGTTTTATTTTTTTTTTGTAATAAATATGCTGGAAAAGAGTGGAATCACACCGGGAAGAAGGTGACGACCAGATGCGGCATTATCTCGTGAATCGTCGTACTGCTCAGTTAAAAATCTCTTTTCCATTGTTATTGACATTATTATTATTTCGTTGAATTCGTAAAACCTCACTTTCATATATAAACTATAATCTCAGATTTCGAACTGAAACTATCGTTGATGCTTTTGTGGCATTTGTGGAAGTGTTCCAATTCTCGTGCGGAGAACGATTTCAGGCCTAGCAAGGTAGGTGGAGGAACTCATTTTCCAGCATTCAAATATATATTCATTTCAAACGGTCCTTCGAAAATTTATCTATCTCAATTAGTAACATTGGTCCGTATTCGCAGCCGGATTATCAGTTGCTCAAGCAAATATTTATTTCACTTTATATATTAATTTTCTAGAAAGGTTACGTAGATTCTTAGTTATCAAAAAAAAAAAAAAAAATCTATACATAAACATTGTCGCAGCTGCAATATTCGATTCTCTATCCCACATTAATTTAAATACTCGTTAGAATTAATATAAAACATCTCATTCTCAATCTCTCAGTAATTTTTACTACTATCATCATTTCTAGAATTCAATCGAATTTTCACGTCTTATTTTCTATATAAATTAATTCCATATTGCATTTTTGAATTTTATCAGCAGGATCAAATCATTTGTGAACGTTTTTATCAAATAATTTCATTTATTTTCATTTACAAATTCATATACATTCTTAATAAGAATTGTTTGTACATTATACAGGGTGTATTTTCTCAATCTGAATATACAAAGTTTGCTGGCTTATTCGCATATCTTATCTATAAATTTAGTTGATACAATGAGTGTAATAAATAAAATTAAGCAATCTAAAGCTCTGCGTCAGCTACAAGTTGATCATATGGAGGAAGTAATGGTATTAGCACAAATTGCTGTAACTGATGAAAGTTCACATATTCGTTTCAAATTAAGATGTGCTTTGTTAGAGGAAATTTACGACAAATTTCAAAACTTGCACAGCACAATAATTTCTTTATTATCAACGTCCGAAAATCCTGATTTTGAAGCGGAAAAATTGATAAGAGCTTCTTTCAATGATAATTATTTTACTATTAAAACAATTTACTCCCGGATATTTCCAGTAGATAAAGTGGACTCGGTCGTCCAACCCAATTTGTCGAATAATGTTAAATTACCAAAAATATCATTACCTACCTTTTGTGGTAATTACAAGGATTGGCCAACATTTTACGATATGTTTAGTAGTCTCGTTCACAAAAATAATAATTTATCGGATATTGAGAAATTCCAGTACCTTTTGAGTTCTCTATCCTCTCAAGCAATGAGCTCTGTGAAAGGTATTCCATTGAGTGCACAGAATTATACAATCGCTTATGGAGCATTAATTGAAAGGTATCAAAATAAAAGGCTTTTAGCCAATTCTGTTGGCAAGAAATTGTGAACGCACCCAAATTCAATTCTGACTCTGCTGTGGGTCTTCGTAAGTTACTAGAAATATTTTCTGAGAATTTAGCGGCTTTGAAAAATTTAAATTTACCTACGGATAAGTGGGACTTCATTCTGTTTCACATTCTTCTACAAAAATTAGATGTTCCTACAATCAGTAGATTTGAATTACAAGAATGTTCTACAGACATTCCCTCTTTTCGTAATTTGCAGAAGTTTCTGACTGATCAGTGTACTGCATATGAATCAGTTTCACTCTCCGTCTCTCAAAAATCTTTTAATGTCCATTCTGTTTCTAAAAAGAATTCTAATAATTATTTTCAAAATAAACGCAGCTCTGCGTTAATCGCTCAAACAATTTCTAGATCTGACCAAATATCTACGACTTGCAATTATTGTAAATCTTATCACACTATATACAAATGCCCCGCATTTCTCGATAAATCTCCAAATGATAGATTCAAAATAGCCAAGGAAAGAAGGTGGTGTATAAATTGCCTTCATTCCGGACATCAAGTTAGCATCTGTTCATCCAAATCAACCTGTCGCATTTGTAAAGGAAAGCATCATACACTCCTGCACTTTACTAGTAAAACCTCAATTTGTCCTGTTGACGAAACAAATACTTCCAAGGTCTCTGAATTTAGCTCTGGTAATTCTCTCTCTTCTCAGCCTGATCAGGTCCTTACGAGTAATTTAACTTCGACGTCCTCAGTTTTACTTGCTACCTCTCAAGTTGAAATCTTGGACGCTTATGGTGGTTATCAAACCATCAGGGTTTTACTAGATAGTGGTTCACAATCAAATGTGATCACTCAAAAATGTGTAAAACGATTACGTCTCAAAGAGTTTAAATTAGCCCATTCCATTTCTGGTATTGGAGGAAATCCTTGTACTGCATCAAGCAATGTTAACTGCACTATTCGACCAGTCAATCATGTCAATCCTTCATTTACATTTGATGCTGTGTGTGTGTGCCGAAGATCTGCTCCGATGTGCCCTCATCGGTTGTACAATCTCAAAATTGGAGTTTTATGTCAAATATTGAATTAGCAGATCCACATTTCGCTACTACAGGTCCTATCGACTTATTGCTAGGAGCAGAACTTTTTCCTCTAATTTTGAAAAATGAGCGCCTGGAAGGAAATAATTTCGAACCTACCGCTTTGAAAACGGTGTTTGGTTGGATATTGATGGGAAAAATACAATATTCTTCTTCTATTGTAAACTCACCTCATGTAAATCTTGTTTCTACTTTAGAATCGACTCTTAAATCATTTTGGGAGATTGAGGAAGTGTCGAAGGTGCAAACGCTTTCCCCGGAAGAACAGAAATGTGAACGGTTTTTTGCTAATAATTATGCACGTACTGACACAGGTCGTTACGTGGTAGCACTGCCGTTTAAAGATTATGCGCCCTCATCGTTTGGAGATACTTACTCAATGGCGCTACGTCGATTTCTTTCTTTGGAAAGACGCCTTATTCAATCTACAACACTGTATAAAGCATATTGTGATTTCATGAAAGATTATGAGGATAGCGGTCATTTATCTTCGGTATCCCCATCATGTACTTCAAAAAATGCCTATTACATTCCTCATCACTGTATTTCTAATTCCAATAATTGTTTTAATAAATTCAGAGTAGTATTTGATGCTTCAGCGAAAGTGCCGGGATATAAATCGTTGAATGATACTCTAATGATAGGTCCCAAATTGCAAAAGGATATCTTTGCAATATTGCTACTCTTTAGAATACATGCATTTGTTTTCACAGCAGATATAAAACAAATGTATCGTCAAATATTGGTTCATCATAAACATAGACATTTTCAACGGATTCTTTGGAGATTTAATCCTTCTAATCCAATAAAAGTTTATGAATTAAATACAATTACTTATGGAGTTTCTTCTGCTCCTTACCTTGCACTCAGAACAATCAAACAATTAGCTCTGGATGAACAAGAGTCATATCCGAGGGCTTCAAAGGTTTTAGCATCAGATGTTTATGTTGATGATATTGTTTCAGGCGGCAATAACCTACAGGAAGTTAAAATGCTTCAGAGTGAGCTAATTTCTCTTCTACGCAAAGGTGGTTTCGAATTGCGCAAATGGGCAAGTAACCACGCTAAACTTCTTGAGCATATTCCAGTCGAATATCATCAACTTTCTCTAAATTTTGATACAGATTCTGTTGTCAAGATACTTGGTTTAAAATGGCTTCCTTCTATGGATTGTTTTTCGTATTCAGTGGATAGTGTATCTAGTACTTGTACGAAACGAGCTTTGTTATCAGATTTAGCTCGCATTTTCGATCCCCTCGGCTTTCTTACACCATTTACATTTTACGCTAAATATTTAATTCAGTATATTTGGACCTTAGGCTTGTCGTGGGATGAATTAGCACCCACGGAAGTACTAAATTCCTGGAATCAATGTAAGGCTGAACTATCTGCTCTATCAGATTTTCATATTCCTCGACGTATATTTTCGAAACATTTTATTAGGTCTGAACTCCATGGTTTCGGAGATAGTAGTGAACGAGGTTATGGTGCTGTTGTTTACCTCAGGTTCCTATATTTGGGGGCTGCTTCTGAAACTTCGTTCATTTGTGCAAAATCTAAGGTTGCACCATTAAAGAGAATTTCTGTACCAAGGTTGGAGCTTTGCGCTGCGCTTTTACTATCCAAGCTCATACATGTTGTTATGACTACCTACTGCACTCATCTTAACCCAGATCAAGTCTTCGCATGGTCAGATTCAACTGTTGCACTAACATGGATTAAATCGTCTCCACATCGCTGAAAAAGTTTTGTGAGCAATCGTATAACGCAAATACAAGAACTTGTAGCTCCTGAACATTGGTACCATGTGCGTTCTGGAGACAATCCTGCAGACTATGCTTCTCGGGGTCTCACACCCAAAGAACTAGTAAACTGCTCTGCATGGTGGAGAGGACCTTCGTGGCTACATTCAGTTGGAAAAATTAATTCGAACACACAATTAAGCGAATTAGATAGATCTGTGGTTACTGGCGAAGAAAGAAATATTGTTTTATCCTCCTTCATCAGCTCGACAATTATTGAGGAAATGATATCAAATCATTCATCTCTATCCAGAATCCAACGAGTGATCGCATATATTTTTCGTTTTTATTATAATAGCACAAAATTAAGACCTAGGGAATCAGGTGCTCTAACTGCTAAAAATTTGAGAGAAGCTCTCCATTTGCTTGTTACGCATGTTCAAAACATCGTTTTTATTGAAGATATTCAAAATCTTCGGAAGAAAGCATCTGTGTCAAAGTCCCTTCGCAAATTAAATCCTTTTCTGTCAGAGGATGGAATACTCAGGGTGGGCGGTCGATTGTCGTATTCCGGTTTGGCATACGAGCACAAACATCCCGCTTTACTTCCTGGTAAACATAAGTTGACTGAACTTATCATTCAACAGTTTCACCATAAATACTTACATCCAGGATCTCAAACGCTGCAGTTTCTGCTGACACAGCAGTTCTGGATATTAGGTGTGAAACGAGCCATTCACCACGTTGTTGGTCAGTGTCATTCATGCTTCAAAGTAAATCCTAAACCTATCCAACCGCTTATGGGTAATTTACCTTCAGTTCGAATAACACAAATCAAACCATTTCAATGCGTTGGAATTGATTTTGGTGGCCCCTTTTCTATAACTATGTCTAAAGGTCGAGGAGTTAAGTCGCAGAAATCTTACATATGTCTCTTCGTTTGTTTCACTACTAAAGCATTACATTTAGAATTGGTCTCAGATTTGTCCTCAGAATCTTTTCTCGCTGCTCTCAAAAGGTTCGTATCTCGCAGAGGCCGATGCAATAAAATATTTAGCGATTGCGGTACTAACTTCAAAGGTGCACATCGGGAACTTTCTAATTTTATGAAAAACGCTGTGGAAGGAGAGCTAATTGAGTGGAGTTTCAATCCACCTTCTGCTCCTCATTTTGGAGGCTTATGGGAATCTGGAATAAAATCAGTAAAATCTCATTTACTCAGAATAGTGGGGGAACAAATACTTACCTATGAAGAATTATACACCGCCTTAGTTCAAATCGAAGCAGTCTTGAACTCTCGACCGCTGTGTCCATTAAGTAGCGACCCCAATGACATATCTGCACTCACTCCAGGCCACTTTTTAACACTTGCTCCTTTATCGAGTTTACCTGACCATGATATCTCACATCTCTCACTCAATAAATTATCGCGTTGGCAACTAATTTCAAGAATACATCAGGATTTCTGGAAACGCTGGCATAACGAATATTTGAACACATTACAACAAAGAAAAAAGTGGTACAATGATACCATTTCTACCTTACAGCCTGGCATGTTAGTTGTCGTAAAAGACGAACAATTACCTCCTTTACGTTGGCGTTTAGCACGCATTCAAGAAATTCATTGCGGCAAAGATGGAATTCCCAGAGTTTGCACTATTAGAACGCTTCAAGGTGTTCTGCAAAGGCCAGTGATAAAACTGTGTCCCTTACCTCAGCAATGATATTTTATTAAAATATTGTATATTTTAGGTGGGCGGTTATGTTGCAGCTACAATTTATTTTAATAATCTACAATTTATTTTGGGTAAAATGGTTTTTCATTTTTATTTGATTTAGTAAAAATTAGTATATAAATATTTGCTTGAGCAACTTGTTTTTCATTTTCATTTTTGTTTTATTTTTTTTTTTTGTAATAAATATGCTGGAAAAGAGTGGAATCACACCGGGAAGAAGGTGACGACCAGATGCGGCATTATCTCGTGAATCGTCGTACTGCTCAGTTAAAAATCTCTTTTCCATTGTTATTGACATTATTATTATTTCGTTGAATTCGTAAAACCTCACTTTCATATATAAACTATAATCTCAGATTTCGAACTGAAACTATCGTTGATGCTTTTGTGGCATTTGTGGAAGTGTTCCAATTCTCGTGCGGAGAACGATTTCAGGCCTAGCAAGGTAGGTGGAGGAACTCATTTTCCAGCATTCAAATATATATTCATTTCAAACGGTCCTTCGAAAATTTATCTATCTCAATTAGTAACATATATATATATATATATATATATATATATATATATATATATATATATATATATATATATATATATATATATATATGGAATGCGTAGGTTGTAAATCTTCGTCAACCAAAATGAGGAAACTAGGCTGCTGCGATGATTGTAAAAAGTTTTATTGCGGAGGATGTTCTGGGTTAGGTACAGAAGAACTGAAATATATGCAACATAACAAGAGAAAATAAATTTGAAATACCATTGTAAAGATTGCTTGGAATTTCAAACAATTCGACTTCTAAAATCTACGATTGAAGACAAAGAAAAAATAATAAGTTTGCTCGAAGATAAGTTGAAGGAACAGAAAAATGATTCAGAAAAAGAAATGAATAGAGGAGAGACTCAAATCTTCTACTCAAGAATAGTAAAAGGCGGAATTAATGAAAAAAAATTAGGCAATAATACACCTTGCATTCTTATGATTCATTCGAATTTGACATTCGAATGATTGTCATTCGAATGATGACAAACAATCATGCCACAAAACAAATTCGGAGATTTAAAATATAATTAATCCATCGAGATTTCAGATTTCAGTTGGAATTAATAAGATTACAAATTTAAGAAACGGATAACTGGTGATAAAATGTGACACAAAATAATCAAAAGAAAAAATGAAAATAGAATTGGAAAAAAAAAATGGGAAGAAATTACGAAATAAAAGAAACCAAAATGAAAAAACCTTCGGTTATAATATCTAATATTGATATGAAAACTAAAGAACAGGAATTGATTGAATCAATAAGAAATCAAAATCATTTCATGAAGGATGAAGATGTTATAGAATGCAAATTTAATAGAAAAACCAGAAAAGGTGACACAAATTGGGCGGTCATCGAATGCAATGGTTCCGCTTTCCGAAAAATTATTGCCGCAGGAAAATTAAATATAAAATAGATATAATATTTATATATAATAATATATATATATAAAATAGGTATAATATTTATACATACGATGTGAATCACGGTAGCTTAGACTTAAAGTGCTCATCGTATATCCGGCAGGTAGAAATCACTTGAGAAAGAACGGACTATTCCTAACAGGTTTATTTATTTTACTTTAGTTAATGGACCAATTTATTAGGGATTTCAAATATAATACAATTGATACACTTGTGTGTGAAAGCACACAAGACTATGCAGCTCTAACTGCCAATATTCCGTATAGGGACTTTAAATTAATTCATAACAATATTAGAAGTATATCTAAAAATTTTGATCAACTACAGGTGCTTTTACATGAAACCAAGGAATATGACTGTATAGTGTTAACAGAAACGTTCTTTATTGCAGATTTGAATTTATTTTATTTGGAAGGGTTTGATATACAACGGCGGAAGTTATAATAGGAATTAAGGAGTTGTAGTTTACATCAACAAAAAATTTAGTTACGATCATGTGAAAATTACAATAGGAGAGCTACAGGCATTAAAAATAAATGTTAACATCGGGTACAATTTCAAATTACAAATCACGGCGCTATATGAACCTCATAACGTATTGACCGACGAATTCAATACAAATTTTCATGAGTACTTGAAAAAAATTGCAGAAATAATTATAAACATATAATAACTGGTGATTTCAACATAAATATACTAGAAGAGATAGAACAAAGCATGAATTACCTCAACCTTCTAGCAGAGGAGAATTTCATCAGTGTTATTAATAAACCTACTAGAGTTCAAAAACACAGCTCGTCATGTATAGACCACATTTTGATAAAGGGCATGGAAGAATATACTCCGATAATAATTAAGTCGCATATAACTGATCACTTCGCAGTCGTTATTTTTTGTAAAACCGGGATAACAGTACCACACAAACAAAAAGGAAATGTTCACATCAACTATGTAAAACTGAAAGAACATTTAGCGAAGGAAGATTGGACCGAAATTTATGAAATGGAAGAGCCTGATGACTTAACAGGCGCACTAGTTAACAAAATAAAGAATAATATTGAATTATGTGAGTCAATAATAAAGAGAAGAAAAGGAAACCCTGGATAACAAATTGTCTGTTGAGGTTAATCAACATTAGAAACGAACTTTACAAAGCATGGGAACGAGATAAAAACGACAGTAACTGGTTAGAATTCAAAAACTTCAGAAACAGTACACATCTCTTGATAAAACGTGCTAAAAGTGATCACTGCATGCAACTTATAAAATCGAGCGGCGATAAACCGGCACAATTGTGGAAAAGCATATTTAATATCTGTGGAGAACGAAAAAAATCGCAAAAATTAGATAAAATAGAAATAGGAGGGAACACTATTGTTGACCCGAGGAAATAGCCCAGGTTCTCAATGATCATTCTGTCAGCATCGGTAGGGAGTAAGAAAAATTGAATATACCCAGACCGCAACCTGAAGAGAAAAGATCTCAAAACATGAGTGATTTTTCTCTCACGCCCACAACTGACAAAGAAGTAGCTAACATAATTCTGAATCTCAAAGATAGAAAGAGTAGAGGAATTGACGGTATATCTTCAGAGGTTATGAAAATTGGATTTCATTCATTAACTCCACCAGTTGTGCACATGATAAACATGATTTTCCAGACGGGAAAATTTCCAAAGTCTCTAAAAACAGCGGTTATTGTGCCCTTACATAAAGGTGGTTACAGAAAACAATGTACAGACTACAGGCCTGTATCCATACTTCCCGTTCTATCAAAAATTGTTGAAGAGGTTATAAAAATTAGGCTACAAACTTTTCTGAAAGTTAATAAGATTATTTCTCAACTGCAATTTGGATTTCAGGAAAATAAGTCCACTGTAGACGCTGTCATTGAATTCACGACGCATATTCATAAATCTTTCAACAATAGCGACGTTGCCTTGTGTATATTAATAGACTTAGCAAAAGCGTTCGACACTGTTGATCATACAACACTTTTGAGACTTCTAGAAGAGATTGGAATTAATGGTGTCCATCTGACGTTATTTAAAAGCTACTTATCAAATAGAAACCAAACAGTGAAGGTGAACAATACATTCAGTAATACAAGGATAATAGAATATGGAGTACCTCAGGGAACAATATTAGGGCCAATACTATTCACAATCTATATGAATAAACTTTTGTTGTCGGAGAGTTAAGGTAAGATAATCAGTTTTGCAGACGATACTGCGATAATTTACTCAGGAGCAAACTGGAGCGATATCAAAACCAAAGCTGAATCTGATTCTGTGAATATCTATAATTGGTTAAGGCATCACCTCTTAACCATTCATACAGATAAAACGAAATACATTCCTTTTGCTGTAGATAAGCGCTTACTTCCACCGAATGAATCACTGAGAATTAAAATAGGAAGAGAAAAGTCATTTAACATTGCTTGCACATACGAATGCAAATATTCAGGAATTATACTAGATTCGCACCTTAAATGGGATTCTCACGTCAGAAGCTTAATTGGTAAGCTTACAGGATTATTATCCAAATTTAAAGAACTGTCAATTATTCTAGACATAAAACATCTAACGATAATATACGAAGCACTGACGGAGGTTCTGATACGATATGGTATTGTTGCGTGGGGTAGTGCCTATGATACAGCAATAAAAAGCTCGAAATTCAACAAAAATGGTTGCTGAAAATACTTCATAAAAGAGATATCAGATATCCTACAGACTTTCTGTATAAAGAGGCTGACATTCTGGATATACGACAGCTGTTTGTTCAATCGCTGCTAATCTACACGAAAAAGAAAATAGATAGTAGTTACTTTTCAGAACATAAAGTGAATACTTCATATAGCAGGAACTCTTTATCAATTCCGCAATACAGAAAATCTATATGTCTTCGAAGCTATTCCTATTTAGCACCAAGAATCTATAATGAATTGCCATTTGAAATAAAGAATATGATCAACATTAAAAAATTCAAGTTTGCCATAAAGAACTGGATGAAAACAAAGGAGAGATGTATGATTCATCGACTGGTGAACATGTAAAAGCTAAAATTCTTGTATATATGATAGTGGTACACATTCTTATAATATTGATATCCGCTTCTCCCCAATTTTTTTCTTGAATTATTAAAATAGATACCTTGATATGTATGTAAGTATAAATTATAGCAGATAATAATAAATAGCCATTATTCGTACTCACCACAGGCTATGGTCTTTGTGAGAAAATTATTATCGTTGTTTAGGAAATATTATTGAAAAGATAGATCTTGAAATTAGAATAGTTACTATTGTTTTACCTGTATAATTGTATTACGAGAACCTTAAATAAAGATTATTATTATTATATATATATATATATATATATATATATATATATATATATATATATATATATTTACTTCGTATCTTTACTGACCACTCTTATTATACATTTGGATATTTTTTTTCCTAGGTTAGGGTCAATTTATAACAATTATTACATTAATATTTAACTTTATTTACGCGTTTCGACTACTGTCATTTTCAAAATAATACATATCAACATTACATTCACAATTAATCTCAGTATATCGTCTCACTCCCTCTTAAGTCACGTGGTCTCTGTCATTTCGATGAATGATGTGGTAAATTCGTCCGAAGTTTTCTATGTCTGCTCTTGAATTAACTGTTCTCTTTTCTTCTTTTTGGATAGCTATCATTTCAAATACATTTCTTTTAAGTTGGTTTCTCTCTTTTTTTATAATTTCTGTGTTTTCAAAATCAATTGAGTGTAGTTGTTCGATTGCATGCTTTGCAAGTGCTGTGGATTTTTTATTTGTTTGTATTGAATATTTATGTTCATATATTCTTTTATGTAAATATTGTTTAGTGTTACCAATGTAACAGGCATCACACTCACTACAATTCATTTTGTATACCGTATGTGTTTCATTTCGTTGTTCAATTCTTGGTTTGACTTGAGTGAATATTGATGCCGTTACATTATTTGGCTTGTGACTTATTTTTATATCATATTTTTTCATGACGTTACTTATTTTGTAAGAAAGTTCAGGTATAAACTCCAATCCCAAATATTTTATTTCATGTTTATTGTTTTGTGTTTCATGCGAGTCTCGATTATATATTTGGTGAATTCTTTTCTTGATTAATGGTTCGTAAAATTTTTTTGGATATGCATTTTTTTCAAGCGTTTCTTTGATTTTTTTAATATTTTTTGGTCTAATTTCGGGATCTGAAAATATAACTGCCCTATCTGTGAGTGAATTCACCACACTTTTTTTATATTTTGTTGGAACAAGAGATTCATAATTTAGGTATCTTTCAGACCATGTTCCTTTATCATACCAATCTGTAATAAGTGATCCGTCATTTTTTCTAATTATTGTCATATCTAAAGAATTTATTTTGCCATCTTCTTCTTCTTCTTTTGTAAATTGTAATCTTTCATGATATGCATTGAAAGCGTTTAATAATTCATTAATATGTTCTGGGTTTATTGCCGTTATGCAATCATCTACAAACCTTTTGAAAAAATGTGGTTTGTTTTTTATATTTTTCATTACTGTGGTTTCTAAATCTTCCAACACTAAATAAGCTATTGTAGAAGAAATCGGTGAACCCATTGCTGTTCCATAGATTTGTGTATAAAATGAATCTTCGAATCTGAAATAAGTCGATCTCAAACAAAATTCAACTCCTTGTTTGAATTCTTGTTTTGGTAATTCAGTGTGTATTTTTATATCTTCCCATTTTTTATCTAATATGTTCAATGCTAATTCTACTGGTACGTTCGTAAATAAGGAGACTACATCTAATGAAATCAAAATAGATGATTCAGGTATTTTCATGTTTTTTATGAAATTGTGGAACTGCCATGAATCCTTGATATAATGTTCCGAATTACCAATAACTTTTGAGATCGTTCCAGATAGAAACTTAGATAGGTTGTAAGTTGGTGAGTTTTTTGTGCTCACAATTCGTCGACATGGTATATTTTCCTTATGCAGTTTTGGTAGTCCATACATATATGGTGCATGACCATTATGACATATTAATTTATCTTTGGTTTCTTTACTAATTATATTATTTTTATACCAATTATTAATCATTTTATTGAGATTTAACTGTATTTTAAGTGTAGGATCTGTATTCTATTATTTATATGTTGAATTGTCGTTTAATAGTTCATTCATTTTATCATTGTATTGGTTTTTGGTCATAACTACGGTTTTTCGACATTTGTCTGCATTCAAAATATATATCTCTGTGTTTTGTTTCAAAAATTCTCTAGTCTTTTTCAATAAGTAACTGAATCTATTTTTCACTTTATTTTGTTTATTATTGTTCATATAGTTAGTCAAAATATTGGAAACTTTATTACGAATTTCGGTTTTTATTTCTTGACTTTTATTAGTAATTGCAACTTCAATATTTGTTATTATTTTTTGGTAGTCTACTTTAAATGTTGGTATTGAGAATTTATTTCCTAAAGCAAGTATATGCTTTACTGTTTCTGGAATATCGGTATTAGTAAGATTGACTATCCAATTGGGATTCGGTTGGTTGTTTCTTTCATTTTTATTTTGGTTTTGAATACATATCTTGATTTAATAAATTTCCAATTTTATTTTTGTGTTTCTTTTTGATCTCATTGAATAAACTGTCATATTTTATTTGTTCTTCGGTTCTGTATTTTCTTATGAAATCATAGTTAAAGTAATTGTCCATTTTCTGTTGTATATTTTTCAGCTTGTTTTCTAATCGATAAATTTCTGAGTAAGTATTTCCCAAACATATATTTAAACAATTAAGGTAGAAAATTGTCAAAATTCGTTCGTACTTCGGTTTAAATTTATCATCGAATATACTGACCTTTGATTTAATCTTGAGGAATTTAGGAGTTAATTTCAATGCTTTACATCTCATCAGAAAGATTCTCTTGTTGCGTTCTTTAGCTAATTTATTCATTGTATTAGAGTATTCTCTGAGTAAATTATCGGTGTTATCAATTCCATTTGCATGATTTCGATTGTTGACATCCATATTTGTCACCTGTGTTGTGTCGATTATCTGGTTCTTTCAAGATATCTATCCTAATCTTCTAATAATATTTACTTCGTATCTCTACTGACCACTCTTATTATACATTTGGATAATTTTTTTCCTAGGTTAGGGTCAATTTATAACAATTATTACATTAATATTTAACTTTATTTACGCGTTTCGACTACTGTCATTTTCAAAATAATACATATCAACATTACATTCACAATTAATCTCAGTATATCGTCTCACTCCCTCTTAAGTCACGTGGTCTCTGTCATTTCGATGAATGATGTTGTGGTAAATTCGTCCGAAGTTTTCTATGTCTGCTCTTGAATTAACTGTTCTTTTTTCTTCTTTTTGGATAGCTATCATTTCAAATACATTTCTTTTAAGTTGGTTTCTCTCTTTTTTTATAATTTCTGTGTTTTCAAAATCAATTGAGTGTAGTTGTTCGATTGCATGCTTTGCAAGTGCTGTGGATTTTTTATTTGTTTGTATTGAATATTTATGTTCATATATTCTTTTATGTAAATATTATTTAGTGTTACCAATGTAACAGGCATCACACTCACTACAATTCATTTTGTATACCGTATGTGTTTCATTTCGTTGTTCAATTCTTGGTTTGACTTGAGTGAATATTGATGCCGTTACATTATTTGGCTTGTGACTTATTTTTATATCATATTTTTTCATGACGTTACTTATTTTGTAAGAAAGTTCAGGTATAAACTCCAATCCCAAATATTTTATTTCATGTTTATTGTTTTGTGTTTCATGCGAGCCTCGATTATATATTTGGTGAATTCTTTTCTTGATTAATGGTTCGTAAAATTTTTTTGGATATGCATTTTTTTCAAGCGTTTCTTTGATTTTTTTAATATTTTTTGGTCTAATTTCGGGATCTGAAAATATAACTGCCCTATCTGTGAGTGAATTCACCACACTATGAATGAACTATTAAACGACAATTCAACATATAAAGAAGAGAATACAGATCCTACACTTAAAATACAGTTAAATCTCAATAAAATGATTAATAATTGGTATAAAAATAATATAATTAGTAAAGAAACCAAAGATAAATTAATATGTCATAATGGTCATGCACCATATATGTATGGACTACCAAAACTGCATAAGGAAAATATACCATGTTGACCAATTGTGAACACAAAAAACTCACCAACTTACAACCTATCTAAGTTTCTATCTGGAACGATCTCAAAAGTTATTGGTAATTCGGAACATTATATCAAGGATTCATGGCAGTTCCACAATTTCATAAAAAACATGAAAATACCTGAATCATCTATTTTGATTTCATTAGATGTAGTCTCCTTATTTACGAACGTACCAGTAGAATTAGCATTGAACATATTAGATAAAAAATGGGAAGATATAAAAATACACACTGAATTACCAAAACAAGAATTCAAACAAGGAGTTGAATTTTGTTTGAGATCGACTTATTTCAGATTCGAAGATTCATTTTATACACAAATCTATGGAACAGCAATGGGTTCACCGATTTCTTCTACAATAGCTAATTTAGTGTTGGAAGAATTAGAAACCACAGTAATAAAAAATATAAAAAACAAACCACATTTTTTCAAAAGGTTTGTAGATGATTGCATAACGGCAATAAACCCAGGACATATTAATGAATTATTAAACGCTTTCAATGCATATCATGAAAGATTACAATTTACAAAAGAAGAAGAAGAAGATGGCAAAATAAATTTTTTAGATATGACAATAATTAGAAAAAATGACGGATCACTTATTACAGATTGGTATAATAAAGGAACATGGTCTGAAAGATACCTAAATTATGAATCTCTTGTTCCAACAAAATATAAAAAAAAGTGTGGTGAATTCACTCACAGATAGGGCAGTTATATTTTCAGATCCCGAAATTAGACCAAAAAATATTAAAAAAATCAAAGAAACGCTTGAAAAAAATGCATATCCAAAAAAATTTTACGAACCATTAATCAAGAAAAGAATTCACCAAATATATAATCGAGGCTCGCATGAAACACAAAACAATAAACATGAAATAAAATATTTGGGATTGGAGTTTATACCTGAACTTTCTTACAAAATAAGTAACGTCATGAAAAAATATGATATAAAAATAAGTCACAAGCCAAATAATGTAACGGCATCAATATTCACTCAAGTTAAACCAAGAATTGAACAACGAAATGAAACACATACGGTATACAAAATGAATTGTAGTGAGTGTGATGCCTGTTACATTGGTAACACTAAACAATATTTACATAAAAGAATATATGAACATAAATATTCAATACAAACAAATAAAAAATCCACAGCACTTGCAAAGCATGCAATCGAACAACTACACTCAATTGATTTTGAAAACACAGAAATTATAAAAAAAGAGAGAAACCAACTTAAAAGAAATGTATTTGAAATGATAGCTATCCAAAAAGAAGAAAAAAGAACAGTTAATTCAAGAGCAGACATAGAAAACTTCGGACGAATTTACCACAACATCATTCATCGAAATGACAGAGACCACGTGACTTAAGAGGGAGTGAGACGATATACTGAGATTAATTGTGAATGTAATGTTGATATGTATTATTTTGAAAATGACAGTAGTCGAAACACGTAAATAAAGTTAAATATTAATGTAATAATTGTTATAAATTGACCCTAACCTAGGAAAAAAAATATCCAAATATATATATATATATATATATATATATATATATATATATATATATATATATATATATATATATATATTTCTTGAAATTGATTATTTGCCTGTTTAAGATATTTTATTTTGAAAGTTTTCAGCAATAACAGGCCGTTTTTGATATGAAAAACTTTAATTTTGTTGACGTTTCGTTGTTATATTACAACTTTGTCAAAACTGATTAGTTAGTTTTGACAAAAATGTAATATAACAACGAAACGTCAACAAAAATGAAGTTTTTCATATGAAAAAAGGCCTGTTATTGCTAAAAACTTTCGAAATAATATATATATATATATATATATATATATATATATATATATATATATATATATATATTTGAAAGGTTAATCGCGTTCTGTAGGAACTTAGAACTCAAAATCATGAGTACTCAATTTCAAAAACCTGCACATAAGCTAACTACTTGCAGATCGCCCAGTCTCAAGCAGAGTTGATCATGTCGCAATTTCCAAGAAGAACGTAAATGAAATTTTAAATGTCAGAACTCGTAAATGCGTTGTTGATTTGGATCACTACCTCCTCCAAATAAAAACAAAATTTCAACCCAACAGAAATAAAAAATTTACACCCAGAAAAGTTAGGTCCGATCCCGAATATCTGAAACTTCACAAGGATACAATCATTGCACAAATCAATCAGGAAGAATCGACGATTGGGAAATCCTTACAAAGAATATTCAGAAAGCCATCACACTAGGGCAACCTCCCCGCACCAGGAAAGACCGCTGGTGGAACTTAATCTGCGACCAAGCAGTCGACAAAAGAATAGCTGCATGGAAAAAATTTAACGGCTATAAAGATGAGGAAAACTGGGAGAACTTCCTTACAACTCAAAAACAAGGCTCCAAAGTGATTAGAAGAGAAAAACGGAGATATGATAATAATAGATGTCTAGAAATACAGAAGGATTTCACCAATAATAATACTAGAGATTTTTACATAACTTTCAGAGAAAACTTGCGAGGATACCAAGCGCCCACTCTTTGCTTCAAAAAATCCGATGACGCGTTGGAAACTAACACAAAAAATAACTGCAAATTGTAAGCCGAATATTTCAGCACCCTTTTCAACTGCAATACACCCCAACAAAAACTTAAGTTCGACTTTTCGGGGTTTACGCATCCAGATTCGCAAGCCCCTGATATGGAAGAGATTACGGCAATTATCAAGCAACTCAAGAACAAGAAAGCAGCAGGAGAAGATGGAATTATTGCGGAATTCTGGAAACTGAACGATCCTATCCTGACGGAAAAACTGTTGTTGTCCTTTAGTACTGAAAAAAATTACCAAATGAGAACTTGGTAATTTGGCCCAAAAACTTCGTCATTTAATATCAGAAATCTGGAGAGCGGAACAGATACCAGAGGATTGGAAATGCGCGTTGATACATCCATTGTACAAAAAGGCGGACTTTGGAATCGATCGAAAGACCCGAACAATTATAGAACAGACACTTACAGATACAACTTCCAAGGTAAAATTTATGAATGAGAGGTAATAATAAAAACTTGTCTAAAAATCACTGACTGAACAATTCTTTATTCGACTAGTTTCGCCTTTTACAGCATTATCAAGAATATTCACATACATACAGCATTATCAGAATTATCATTCTTGATAATGCTGTAAAAGGCGAAACTAGTCGAATAAAGAATTGTTCAGTCAGTGATTTTTAGACAAGTTTTTATTATTACCTCTCATTTAGTTATGAACTATCACAGAGTAGATTCATCGTCCATTGAATTTATGTAAAATTTATGGGCGAAATATCAGATCCCTTTGAAATCAAAACCGGTGTGCGGCAGGGGAACGGACTTTCTCCAATTCTTTCCAATATTATTTTAGAAAAGATCATTAGGGAATGAGAACTTCACGTGGAGGGCATACAAGTGGGTATCAAAAAAGAAAATAGAATAAATGTCAAATGTCTCGCCTGTGCAGACGATATTGCTATCATCACAGACAACAGAACTGAAGCCATTCTCGCCGTGGAAAAACTACATGAAATTGCGCTGAAAACCGGGTTACAATTTTCTTATGATAAAACCAAATACAAGGAAAGAAAACCAAAAAATTAATCTTCTCTAATGACAAAACATGGTGGAATTCTGCAAGTAGGCCATTTTAAATACCTCGGGGAAGTTATACAGTCCTCAGGTTTAAACCGAATCGCTAATGAACAGAGAAAAACCAAGCTCCAAAGGGCCTACAAACTAACGTGGGCACACTATCACAAAAGGTGCATTCCGAGAGGCGCCAAATTGGGGCATTATAACACAACGATTCTTCCAGAAGCAATCTACGCAGCTGAAACAATGGTTATTGGCGGCCATTCAAGAATTAGAGAAATAGAAAAACAAGAACGAAAAATTCTCAGAAAGATTTACGGGCCAATCAATAGAAACGATATTTGGATGAAAAGACCTCAAAATGAACTGTATCAGAAGACAAATACGATAACGGAAGAAATCAGAAAACGACGAGCAATGTTCTATGCACATGTCTACAGAATGAAACAGTCCAGAATACCGAAGAAACTACCCAATATAATTATGAATAGTAAATGCGGAACAGAGTGGCTAAAAGAGGTCCAAAAGGATCTTTAACAGATCAGAATAAAAAATCTCGAAGATCGCACTGAATGTCCCTATAAAATCGCACATGTAAATTTTGAGCAAAAATTAAATCGTCAACCTGGAGTAAAGTGGACAGATGAACGGAAGAAAGAGCATTCAGAGAGGATGAAGCGTTTTTGGGAGGCAAAAAAGATGAAGCAAAATTCCTAATGATTGCGAATTCAAGTTCAGTCGCTGTCCTCATGGGGAACAATCGAAATAAAAATAATAATAATGATATATGTAGACTATATTTATATATATATATATATATATATATATATATATATATATATATATATATATATATATATGTATATCCATCGACCAGTTTGGCCCCATTTGTTGGTATGTATCGACAGGTTTGGACCCACGGTGGCGAATTTGGACCCGGGGCCAAACTGACAAATATATTTATCGACAGGTTTGGCCCCATATTCCCCTCAAATGCCTTCCCTCTTTTTTTCGACGTTGCCAAATTATCACATTGACTTGCGTTTTGTTTATGTTGACTAATAAGTTGGCGTCTAACCACTATTTGGAAACTCTTAGTTCACTTAAATGATAAGTGAATGGAAATAATAAATGTTGAAATTTTTATATATAATATCACTATTTTGTATATCATGTTTATTTCGATCGTTTCATGGTTCTGTTCAAAAATTTCATTTTTTAACAACTTATAATTTTAATACATTGCAAAAACTTTTGGTGCACGATGTGAACTAATTCAAATGTTTTTGTACATGAAGTAATATTCAAAAATTGTTAGCAGTAATTGGATTTGGCAAACAAATATTCAAAATAATAAAGAAAAAACTTTTTTTTGTACTTGATCATTGAATTCTTCAACAATAACTCAAAGATAAATTATTTCTTGAAATCATTTATTTAAACAGGTTCCGTCAAGTTGGCCCGGACATACCGGCACTTTTTAATGAAACTTGAAATTTCTCTAATGCTAGCGAAATGCTGGCAAAATTTTTCAAAAATATCTTATAGTTTTCGAAAAAAACAAGGTCAAAACATCTGGGCCAACTTGACGCCAGCCCGGACATGCCGACACTTTTTGATGAAACTTGGAATTTCTATAATGCTAGCGAAATGCTGGCGAATGCTGAAAAAATTTTCAAAAATCTCTTATGGTTTTCGAAAAAAACAAGGTCAAAATATCCGGGCCAACTTGACGCCAGCCCGGACATGCCGGCACTTTTTGATGAAACTTGGAATTTCTCTAATGCTAGCGAAATGCTGGCGAATGCTGAAAAAATACTCCGAAAATCTCTTATAGTTTTCGAAAAAATAAGATTCAAAATTTCCGAGAAGCCATTTTGATTAAATATAGTTTTCTAATTTATTAAATATTCTTAAAAGACAAGTCTGAACTATGAGATAAAAATCCGAAACATTTAAATTGGAATAAATCAAAAAAATAAATTAAAATGAGCTTAGTCTGGTACTTTGGATTTCAAAAGGAATGTGATTTTTATCAATTCTGTTTGAAATTGGAACATAGTTATTAAAATAGTATGTAAAACTTTTACCGTAATTAACATTTTAATAATTATGATCCTGCAGATTAACAAATTTTTCGAAGAAAGTTCCATTAATTTTATACATATCAATTAATCACACGAAGAATTTTCAAAAAAATTTAGATCAATCTTATGTAGTCTCTAGGTAGGTATAGGTAAATATCCGAGTCATTCTGCTCATAAGATTATTAATTGGAATTCATATCCAGAAATAAAAGATGAAAACATTGCGTCAGACTTAGTAAACATCTGTTGCAAAATTTTCCACTGTCATCTTCTACGTTAGGTAGCGAACCTTTTATTAGTAGTTAGGGGTTAATGCCCCTTCTAAGTATCACTATCTCGATGGCACAGAATAGAGTTATCTCTATACTGTGTTACTGGTGTGAAGTTAAGTATCGAATAAGGATAACAAATTGAGAGGTTGAATTCATTCAATATTTGGAGGAATTTTTATTTTGATCAGAGAATATCAGAAAACATTTTTTTTTCATTTCTAGATTTAGGGTGGAGGTTTAGAATATAAACCATAGATATCTATAACTTATTACTAGTGGAGTCAGGGTAATATATATCTATGATTTATAATTTGAATATCGGTTACTGTTTTTCATTATATTTGATCGAATTCCTTATTTATAAAATATGTGAGATTTTTAAAGATTTCCTTCAATATTCAACATTGGACTAGAAATTTCGTATTACCGGTATGCATTTCATAATTCTTTCTCACAAATGACAAATTTTTTTCAAGGTTCTTCAGAGTAGGCTAGCATTTAGCTGGAATTAGAAAATTTCCAAACATCATCAAAGAAATCCTACAGGTCCGGGCTGCCCCAAGTTGGCCAAAGTAGTTGGACTCTCGTTTTTCGAAAAAAAGTTATTCAGCATTCGCCACCATTTTACTAGCATTACAAAAGTTTATTACATTACGAGTTTCACCAAAACAAAAATGCTGACATGTCCAGGCTAACTTGACGACTTCTCGGGCATTTTGTACCTCATTTTTTTGAAAAGCATAAGAGATTAAAAAAAATCGCTAGCATTTCTTCAGCATGAGACAAATTTTAAGTTTCCCCAAAAAATGCCGTCATGTCCGGGAAACTTGTTTCTCAGACATTTCGAACCTTATTTTTTCGAACAATATTTTTTAAAAATTTTTTCAGCATTCGCCAGCATTACAGAAATGCCAAGTCATCAAAAAGTGCTGGCATGTCCGGGCCAACTTGACGGAGCCATCTAAACATAGAATTATACGCACATATAGTGCATAGAAGTATTAATGGAATAATGATTATGAAATATTTGTGAAATATGATGTATGAATAATGACATAGTAAAATGTAATGCGTTCAATTTCAATTAATTCTGAAAAAAATTATGTAATACAAATCAGCTCTTTAGCATGTCTTAAATTGACACATTGGTGATATTTTGAATTTCAGTGAACAATATCTGCTTGAATTTATATGCGAAAATCAACTTATCTTTATCACATATGTATTTTTTTTTTTGATACAGCATATAAAAATATATACAGCTCCATATTTTCAGCCCTCTACGATCAACTCCTATTTTTATTTGTTAATTAAAAACTTTAATTTTTTGATCAGAGATTTCTTTTTCATTTTGTCATGACTTGGAATGAAAAATTTCATGTTACTCATAATATTTTATTCTACAATAAACACCTATTTGTCTTCGGTAGAATAGTGATCAGTTCCCTCGCCTGTTACGCGGAGTTCGATTCCCCGCCCTAAATGACTTTTTTTCACAGTTCGAATTAAATTTTTCTGCCTCTTTCATCTTATTTTACGTTAGTAATAAATTATTACAAAAAAAAATTCGGACAATGGCGTATCTTATAACTTAATGTAGGTTAACATCAGTAATGAAAATGAATCTATATATACCCACATACCCACAACGGATTGAATTTTATTTATGAATTTTGGATTCGGGTGGTTTAGGTGTACGATCGATTTAATAGTAATTATATATAAAACATTGTTATCACATCAGATTTGTGGAATTATCTTAAATACTGTACTTTGTATTCATTTTGCACTCATTGTATTGCTTTCTCAGTTCTCGAATCGCCATGACGATTAAGAAACCATCAGATCACTCTTTGACTGGTTGCAGACTCAACAACATCAGCCTTATTTGTTCTTGCGACGAATTTTAAATGTCATATGTATCACAAAGTGATAGAATTAAGAGAGTTAAACCGAGTGCATTCCATGATTTTACAATATGTACATAGTTTAATTCAATATCATGGATTGCCGAAACGTCATTGTTATACCTAATTTTTATACTTTTTCATTTGTTTTTGTGTTATTATCTTAAATAGTGGAAACTTTTCTACAGTTAATATTTATTTTACATTCATTGTATTGTTTTCACCAAAACAAAAGTATATCTAATCTGTAACATGACTTTGATTGTTAGGCGATACGAGATTCGTGGGATCAGTTAGTAAATTTATAAATTTAAAAAATAATATACAATTTTTGAATTCAATAAAATGTTATTAGGGAAAATTAAAATGAATTTGACATTTGTTTATCTTTTTGCTTTTTGAGGTAATTATGTATCCATAATTTAACAGCTAGAGGTGAACGATTTTTCATTTTGTCACTCTCTTGTAAAAACGGTTTGCATTCGTACTCTGACGGCAACTTTTTGCTTATGATGTTTTGTAAAAAACATTTCTCCACCTCATCAACCTCTGCTTGCAACCAGGCTGAAAACAATTGAAAAATTTTAGTTACGTAATTTCATCATCTATGTGAGAATAAATAATGTGAATAATTGAGTATAACAACAAATCTATGCTTTCCTGACAGGCATGAAACTAATAAGTATATGTGAATTACTTATAACGATTATTTGGAATTTGTAAGAAGTTAAATGAAGCCAATAAACATGCCTTTCAGTACAGAAAGAGATAATTATTTGAACATGTTTACTACCTATATATTAACAAAATTGAAATAAATATGAAAATAATTTCAGATCTTGTGATGTTTATATTTTTAATGGATACTTATATCAGTGAATACCACCAAATACGAAAATTATTTTTTTTTGTCATTCAGACCCTAATTTTACTTATAATGAAAAAAGCTTGAATATTGATTCAAAAATTGAATTTCATGTTGATTAGAATATAAATCAGTTGAAGTGGATGAAACCAGAATGAAAGTATTTAGAGTTGTCATAAACATTCAGTCATTGAAACTTATTCGCTATCAGCACAAATACATTTGAAGAATATTACACTAATCTGTGTGTGAGCTACCACAATATTTATTATGAAAACATGAACTTCAAGAGCACGATAAATTTATATATAAAAAAAATGAATATGATAAAACCTAAAACTACACTTACGAGATTCGAAAAGAATGGTGCCAGGGTAGTATCTTCCATCAGAATAACGAATGTATGTTGATTCTCTTCTACATTTGATGTGTTTTTTTTTACAACAAATAAAATTGCATCTTCATTGAATCTCACCAGTACATTGGCCATGTTGTGGATTTCAGTATTTATTGTGGTCTTGTTTTATTAGGTGAATTACACTAAATGAATCAAGCAATGTTACCGAACTTTAAAATAACACCACACAAATGTACACAATATAGAATAGCTTTTTGAACACACAACGTTATAGCTGGATGGCAAATAATGAAATGATCTTCCCAAAAAGATTTCAGAGTTCGAAATTTCTAATACACATCTGGTTTTTATTGATCCGTAAATTTTTACTTTTCAGAAGAATTCAAGCTATATCCGCAATCAATTTTACAACTACTATATAAGTTTCGGTCCAAGTATTGAATACACATCTGCTTTTTATTGATTCATTCTGTTTCTAGTTTCCAGAAGGAATCTATTCTATCCTAGGTGATTAAGGAAGTTTTCGACATTTATCTACATTCCAAAACAACTCAAATACGTACTTATATATATACATAGTTGAAAATCATCAATTCATCGATTAAAAATGATTTGTTTACTGAACTATTGTCTTTAAATATATGACATCTTGCTTGCTTCTCAAGCATCAGAATTGATCATCAATGTGTGTTTCCTGGAAGGATTAAGAAACAGCACCATTTTTATTCCTCTACATACTTTTCTACTTTTTCATTGTATCAATGACAGCCAATAAATAAATCTTTTTATTTAGCTTGGAACAGAATTGGTTTTTGTGTGATTTAAATCACTCAAGCTCAGACTGTTACGAATCTATACTTCACTTTTCTAATAGTAAATAGATGAAATATTACGTACATATTATTATATGCTACGATATCATAAATTAATTCACTCTATATGACATATTCATTACACTTGACTAAGACTTGCCATTATTTTGAAACAGTAAAATTACTACAAACAAAAACACATTTTTTGTGGAAGTACCTACCTACTTACCGTTTTTTGCAAAGATTTGCTTTAATAATCATCCTTGGACATTGGTTTCATACTGTTTGAATATTTCTTATGTAATGAGCTGAAAATGATCCATATTATTAATCGATAAAACAAAAATGCGTGATAAAACTTACCGGCTTGAAGTAAAAATCATCGCCCATTTTGTAAACGCTAGATGCTTCATTTTCGGCCGAGAATTGAAAAATATGGTTAAATTTCAAATTTTCCACCAACGACCGCCGGCAGCCCCAGGTTCGAAATAATTCGTCGATGTGGGTTTATACTTGTCGCTCGCAATGTGCGAAATAATTCATTCAAAAAAACTAAAATCCGTCAAGTAATTGTAACGTAGTTTTTTCTCCTTAAGTTTCGACCACATCCAGAATACGAAAGTCAATAACGAAACGAATTTTAGGGAGTTTTGACGGAAACCGTGCTCAAAACTGGTAAAATTTGCTGTATGAGGATCTCCGGAACCTCTCTTTTTCGCCTATGTGAAAATTGTACAAATGAAAATTATCAACAACGAACCGTCAATCGAAACGGTACGTAAAATAGCCTACACCTCGTACCGTCCGCAGAAGTGAATCCTCGGAAAAGATAAAAATGGAAACTTAGCAACAGTAAGTCTGGCGCAAGTTGTTTTCTTTTTTCTGAATTTGTATTCCAATAATAATAATTTCAAGAATAGTTCACAGATATCTAACCATATCTAGGTATATCATACCAAATTCAAGAATTTTTCCAATTAATTCGTGTAATTCATAGATATAAAACTAATATAAATTTCACTGAAACAAATTTTTAACAACAGGATTTATGAATATTACAATGTTTGGTAACGTCTCTCCACCGTATTGACTCAATTTTATTTGTGATCAACAAATAACAATTGTATTGCAAAAACTTTCATATCGTTTTAATTATTGTGTTTCAAAATTTAACAGCGTTGATAAAAATCATGACTTTTTCAATAAAATCAAATTCATTATATGGAGAATCTAGAAATGTAAGAATATACAGGGCGTTCCATTTTAAGTCGTTGAGTATGACTTTTCGTAACAAAATTGAAACGAAAATTTAGAACATTCTGTGCGGCATTTGCAATACATACTACTACCACATCCTGAATATATACCCCGGAATGTTTTAAATCATGGGATAGTACCAAAATAGTTCGTTAAAAAAGTCCTCAAACGCAGAAACTGTGGTTATTGGATATTGATAGGGATTATTTCGAAATCTACAAAAGAAATATAAAAATTGAAATAACGTATTTCAATTAGAGTTTATTTATTATTATTTGATTGTAAAAGCTCAAACATATATTTGTTCCATCTATCAAAAAAAGTTTGAATTCAAAACCAATTACAATAAGTATTTTTGTTTTGAAAAACGACAAATTTTTTTTCATATGTCACTCTTCATGAATTTCAATTGTTACTGCCTGATGAAATATTTCCTCGAATTGAATTTCAATTAAATCTTCATTTTGCGATTCCAACAAGTGTTGAATATTCTATATTTGAAAGTCCAACCTACGTTCAGTGAAAACGGTTGATTAAGAAACATTTGGCGGCAAAATATTCAGACTATCGAACAGTCACTTCCTAACTTCATGTGACCGACATCTGTTTTACTTTACTGGTGAGAAATAGTTTACCGCTCGAATATCCTTCTCTGTCCTCTTCCTTTTCGTGAGCCCATTTTTATGAGGGTGATAAAAGCTTTCATATAACAGAACTATACCTTATTTCATTCTTGAAAAGAAGGTATCGTTTTACTAGCAGGTACACATTATTTCATAGAAAATACATATTTCATTATAATCATAACTAATGAACACGATAACATTAAAAATTATATGGGTAATGGGTATCTAGTTACACACGATAATTTTCGAGACAGAAAAAAATGATAGTAGGATGAAACCCGTTGAAAAAAGACGAGAATATAAAAGAAATGAAAAGAAAGATAAATTACGGGCGATCTGAGGTCGGTAAGTGGATAGGGGTGAGTTTTTAAGGGTGTAAAACGGTTTTTCTCGATTTCCGGCAAAACAAAAAGTCCTATGGAAAAGAATTGAATGACAAAGATGAAGGTAATAAGGAGACCTACATTTTTTATTGTTCCTTCACGTAACCTCAAAATTTGTGTGAAAAATTAAATTTTATCTTATGCAAAAAATTTTTATTTTTTTCGACAAAATTTGGTGGAAACTTTCCATTTTATATCCTAAACACACTGTAAATTTTTTGATATGAAATATTAATATTTCCACTTTATTTCGACTCAATATCGAAAAAACAACCTAATTTTCAATCGAAAATTCTTTCGTCAAAATATTCTCTTTTTAAAAAAGTGTGGGAGTTTTTTGTTCTATTTTTTTATTTTTTCTAATAACGTAAAAATATTGATACATTACTATAGTAAATGTTCTCAGAAAATGCAAAAAACAGTACTGCTTTTTGTGTCCGACAACTCCGTCGTACCTGAAATCTTTATCGGAAAACATTTCTGCATATATTTCAAAGAAAGGTTTGTTAAGTCAACTACCGACCATGACCTGATGAACTATCTGAAGACGTTTTCTAGTGCAGCTTGCCTTGCCTGGATTAATTTTTTCATCAATGGAGTTGTCGGACACAGAAAAGGGGTTCTTTTCTTTGCATTTTCTGAGAACATTGCCATAGTAATATTTTTTTACGTTATCAGCGAACAAAAAACTCTGCGACTTTTTTTAAAAAGCTTAGATTGAAAATTAGAGTGTTTTTCCGATATTAAGTCAGAGCAAGGTGAAAAAATGAATATTTCAAATCAAAAAAATTACAGTGTCCTTAGGACATAAAAAGTTGAGTTTTCACCAAATTTCTCGAAAAAAAGTTGTGGACATTAATTTTGAAACCAATTAAAATTATGCATTCTTGTTTTGAGATTTGTTACAATTTTCGTGCTTCATTGCATATATTGGCTCAAAACATAGTGAAAAACTATCTGGCTCAATCAGATCAGATTATATTCATCGAGAAAATGACGGACAACCGGTTAAAACCTTATTTTTGGTTGTTTTCCATAGCCATAATGTCTTCAAATAGCGTGGATTTGACAGACGTGTGCATTTGAAATTTCTGTAAGTTACAAACAAAAATTTCCTATACGTTCATAAGGAAATTTTATATACCAACTTCAAAGTGGAAAAAGATCTTTTCTATAAACAATTTGTATCAGAAATACTCAAAAATTAACGTAGTGCATGTGTGTATTTCGTAAATTCATTCTGGGGTTTGAATTGTCAGTATAAATGTCACATTCATTCTCTAATATCTCTTCTACGTAGTCAAAGTGTTGAATAAAACTAAAGTTTTTGAACAGCAAATAGTGATAAAGAAGAATAAATAAAATAAACTTCCTTCCATGCTATCAATTTACAAAAACTAGAATTCATAGGCTTAAAAGCTGAATGTTTTTGTATCAATAACTAGAAACCCTCATGAAATTTCAGATTGACGAGTTTTTAATATTTTTCATTCAAAAAGTTTATGCCAACATAAAAATATGCTAATGAACATGTATGAGTATACGTAAAAAGCAAATTTTAGGGCATAGATCAACAAGTAAATACCCATACAAATTTTCGTATAATTTTGCTTCAGCTTTTCATCAATAATTTCAGAAGGTTTCGATAGATAGTGATGGATTAAAAAGATGAAATATAACATTTTGTGAAATTAGGAAATGTTCTTTCGAATATGGTTTCTCTACCAATTTGATTCAATGAGATCACCTTGCAATTGTAATACATCTGATCTATACAATGGGGACTGGCAGCAATCAAAGCTAGATACATTTTCTTTATCGAATTGTTTTCGGCAAAGCAATGATTGAGTGATTCCGATCTGTGATTTTCAATGTCCTGTTTTGGTTGTTCTCACACGTCATTAATAAATAATCAATTTATAAAATTTTTGTGCTTATTGGAAAATTATGAACATTTCAACATTATTTTCATATAATATAAACGGCCAATTACAGAAAACTTACAATATATCACTTAAATGTCAGTACCGTGTCATGTCCATTTCTAGAATTTACCTAAAAATTGTTAGTTTTTTTTTGTCGTAATAAATGATTTGAACTAACTACCTCATAAATTCTCCGAGTTGTATCATCGCTTTGGTTAATAAGTCTACCGCTGGTGCCGACCGTTACTCATTTGGGACAAAGCTAGCTTTACCTCATCATTCGTATTATTTGGGATATCCTCTGAGCCTACGTTTGTAATATTATGAGTTATAGGGTTTGGCGCACTGAGAATTTTTGCCTGTCCCGGAATCCTTGAGGTAGCCCGTATTGGTGTGAGATTTGGATCCTTGGAATACAGCCACCCGGGGTATAGCCTTATATGTTTTAAAATTCACCATGATGGTTCTAATAGCCTTAATCTTCCACGATGTTTGGAAGATGTAGATTTCAGCTGTTCCTAATATGGATAAACAGACGCTGTTTGCAACTAGCCACTCGGGGTCAAACGCTGTGGGTTGTGGACTTTTCTTGGTTTCGTCTTCGTTACCTTATTGGCATGGATGGCCCTAACAGCAGCTATGCTACTGCTGGCATCGCTTCCTAGACATTGAAGGCTACTGAGCCCTTTCACCGACGACAAGGTGAATGTCCCTGAGGGGGCTCTACTTTCAGTGAACCTAAACTGTAAGCTATGTTCTTTTTTAGGGTTGCTAACACTTTACTGCATAAATGGCAGCGGAAAATTCAAATGCGTTTATTTTGGTACAGCCTTTATAACATATAATATAATAACGTGATTATTGACCACGAGAGAAAATTTACTGAAAATTCATTTTTTTCTCAAGCTTCTTTCTTTAAAATTTTGTTATTGAAATTAATTCCAAGGTAAAAACGGCGGTTCATAATGAACATTATTATTATAAAATATATTCCCTTGTGATTTTAGGCTATATATGACATTCATTTATTTTCGTTTTCTTACGTGTATGTTATGTTTTTATATTCATCTTAATATTGGCTTCTGAAAATCTAGAACTAAAAATCACCCACGAGTTACAAACGATTTTTGATCTGGATTCAAAGAACTCGGAGGAGATTTATTTTTTGTTTCTTTGTCAGTCCAATGAATGTGATATAATAATTGATGAGGCCGATACTTGATGTAAATCGATAAACATAATAAAACAATTGTTGAACTGATTTACACATATAATAAAAATAATACTGCATGACGTACGTTTCGATGAGATTCACCTTTTTCAAATGCTACGTGCAGACTAATTAGTCTGCATTAGTCTGCACGTAGCATTTGAAAAAGGTGAATCTCATCGAAACGTACATCATGCAGTATTATTTTTAATATATGTGTAAATCAGTTTAACAATTGTTTTAGAATGTGATATATGGAGATATGAACTGTTACGGTGATAGATGAACAAAATAAATTATGGAGAAATTAAATTTCAAATCTTTGGACATGAATAAACTGGTATATAATTAATAATTTTCCTGTAGGTATGCAGAAATTATATTCACTATTATAATAATGGCCATATCTTTCAGTAAACGATAATATTAGCTAAAAAGCAAGTGCGCTTATTATTAAAAACTAAAGAGTTGAAATGATCGTAAGTCCAAGCGCGAAAGAAAATTTGCATTGTGACAAACTGGAGTAGATCTGTTCCGAACGAGTTCACTCACTGAGCAATAATTATAAGAAGAAGTATTCTGGCAACAATGCTGTTTCCCCTCTGCTTGGTATGGGTTCAAAATTGTCGATAAATACATAAAAAAGTGGTGGGGATTCATGGGCCCAAACTGGTCGATGCATATATATATATATATATATATATATATATATATATATATATATATATATATATATATATATATATATATATATATATATATATATATATATATATATATATATATATATATATATATATATATATATATATATATATATATATATATATATATATATATATATATATATATATACATATATATTTGTATGTGGCAAACAGTAATCTTTGTTCATGAGAGTTCAGCAGATTTCCAACTGGGATATATCTATTGCATTTCGAAATTTCATGCATAGCTGTATTGTATAATTTTTGAATTCGTTGAGGTTTTTCCTCACTCAAAATGAATAACAAAGTGGAGCAATATTCAAAGTGTGGCATTATTCTTGAATTCAACAACAATAAGTTCACATATGTTGACAGATTTTTTTCAAACAATTGATTTTCTGTGTTGTAAAATTATACTTTTTTCAGGTATCAAACTCACGTTATGTAATGTTTCGAAAATATCTGTGGAAAAAGTATAAGGTATTCCGCTTTATCTGGAGAATTTATTTCACATACCTTCGTCGAATCAGTTGCTAGCTGCTTGGTATTAATTTCACCATGTAAGAGCTGCCCACTTCCGAGGCGGAGATACTCTTTTACTTTGATTACTTTTACATAATTCCTAGAAGCGTAGATTGAAAATTTTTATAAAATTTCTGATACTCCGCATGGAGCACACAGCTCGGCGAACAACTTGTAAATTTCAACTTACTCGTTTTCATTTCCATCGATATCGCTTCAATTCAAGGAATGAAGGAAAAAGAACGGTTAGTCTCTGAGAAATTATTTTGCATAAACCGAAAATTAATCATGAAATTAGTGGAAAAATCAATAGTTACGTAGTTGTTAAAATGTAAAAGTGTTCTATACATTTTTTCGCTAAAAACTGTGCGGTTCAATTATTTCATTATTTTTGTATTATATTTTAGTTACGAAACATGATAACTGCAGTCCCTGAATGTATAAATATATTTTTAGGAACGAAAGAATTTATTCAGTGTATGAAAATTCACAACCATAAAATTCTATTATCAAATTATTTGCTTCACGCAGTGTGAGTACAAAATTAACATCAAAATATGAGTAAATATAGGAAGAAAAAAAGAATCGAGAGGTGAATTTCATCTCTATATCGAAAATAGCACACTTATCATAATTTTATAATTTTTCGTTATATATTCAACGAGCTGGATTAGGCACGACAATGACAGTTATTTGCTTAATTGAATTTAACTAACTTTATTTCTACCTCCTTCAGAAACTTTCTTTTCGGAAACCATTCCATTCCTTCGAAAATATTTCAGCATCTTACTTGGAGAAGAAGATTAGAATAAATTCAATGGACGATGAGTCAACTCTGTGATAGTTCAAATTTAAATGAGAGGTAATAAAAAATAATTGTCTGAAAATCTTTCACTGAACAATTCCTCATTCGACTAGTTTCTCCTTTAGGCGAAACTAGTCGAATAAAGAATTGTTCAGTCAGTGATTTTCTGTAAGTATTTCTTATTACATCTCATTTAGAAGATTAGAAGCTCTAGATCACATGAAGATGGTACGGATGGCATTCGGTGATAGAAAACACAAAAAAAAATTATGAAATTTATGTCCTCTCGTAAAGATGGATGAAGTATAAAGTTGGAATGTCATAAATTTCAGTCAACGTTCACATGAAATTTTAGCCAGTCAATATTTTAAGTTGAAAGGGTATGATGCAAACAAAATTGGCTGAATATTCAAGGTTCCATTTGCAAGAAGAATGTTCGGATGATCACAGAATCTAATATTTCGGTAACTGGTACACTTGAATAATACAGTGTGCCTGGTATCGTAGCAGAAAAACTGATAGGGGATGAGGTACAAGACCAAAATATTTCTGAGAGCCTTCAGTGATAGTCTAAGAGCCAGTAAACATCTGACGGCACATATTTTAGAAAAGCCCAGAATTTTCTCAGTGAGAGAGTTGTACCTACCATTCCTGAAATAGAACTTGGTTTAGCGAAGTAGCAGTAGGTTTGACACTGCACAGGTATATAGGTGTAATACTTTGGTGAAAAAAAGACATATTTTAGGAAGGCTGCCGTTTTGATATGTTGAAATATATTATTATTCGTACTCGAACACGAAAAGGCAGACCATTCCCGCAGTTATTTTCTTGTAAAGACTGAGAAAAAAATTTCTTTCTCACATATTTTAGGAATTGAATATAACTTAAATTCAAACACTTGAACCTATGATTTACACTTTATTGACTACATAGCATGACGCGTTTCGTCGTTACAAACGACTTCTTCAGATGCTTACAGAATAACGTTATTCTGTATAATACTGTATATATTTCTGTAGATGATGAGTTTATGTTTATGAGTATCTGATGACAACAACTTCAAAAACAGGTTGTTCGCAGTCGAACGGTCTTCTTCATCAACACAAAGAAAACCGAAATAACAGCTTTAAGAAACGCATGGGCTTCAAAAAACAAGCGAAATAGGTTTCAGTTGTGATGAATTGTAACAATTCAAGTGAAATTGAGCAAATACATTTATTGGATGAAGATAATTTGAATCAGTATCATATAAAAATATAAGTGGTAAAAAGTGATATTAACTGAAGTATTTCGACATTTAATTTTATATTGTGTCGATCTCTGTTCATTAGTGTTCTCTGTTGGCAATGAGATAATACTTCATGATTTCAGATAATCTTCTCGGCTCAAAGGAAAAGCATATAAATTGAGAATTGAGGGAAAGCATGGTGAGAAATCTAATTAACCACATGTCACACGCAGTCTTCGAGGTTTCTCAATTAAAATCTGGAAGTTGAAAAAATCACATCGACCATTTTATGACGATCAACACATTCTGTGGATTTATGATACAAATCTGAGGGTTAAACAGATTTACATAAAGTATAATGGATAAAAATATTAAATTTCATTTATGAGCTTGATTATTATTTCGAAGTATTCGAAATCAACATATAAATGACTTATATTATATTTATTAGTGTTCAATTCATCAATTCAACGCCCACAGTTTTAACACAGTAAAAAATAATGGCTTAACACACAACTCGATCGTAAAATTTAAAATCTGAGTATATATGTATATATATATATATATATATATATATATATATATATATATATATATATATATATATATATATATATATATATATGCAAATGAACACTAGAACATTCATTCGAAAAATCAAAATTAATCAATAGAATGTTATAGTAGAGCTAGATATGCGAACGTGTACGATGTGATGTCTCCATTATCTTTCAAGGGAGAAATGTTAGAGAAATATTGAAATCGATGCTACACCTGATGGAAGTGCGGGACATATATGTTTTGTTCTGCAAGGAACCCGTCAGTCGCACCACGTTCATCGAAGTGAGGCAACGATTTCAACCTCCAAGCATCTTCTTGTGACTTCAATTGGAAGATCGTAGAGTAATGAATACTTTACAATTCCATCTATAGAAATCAGTAGAAAACACCTCTCTCGGATTACAGACAC
The DNA here is from genome assembly GCA_030704895.1 of Henosepilachna vigintioctopunctata. NCBI lineage: Eukaryota > Metazoa > Arthropoda > Insecta > Coleoptera > Coccinellidae > Henosepilachna > Henosepilachna vigintioctopunctata. The sequence goes on along the minus strand of JARQZJ010000112.1, from coordinate 522,223 downwards.
ATCAAGCATCGAAATTTCAGATATCTTTTATACACGGAGATATCTACTAAATAGCAATGTCTATTTGACAAATATCATCGATGATATATAACATATATAAATATTATTATTTAAAAGAAGTAAAAGTATACTTTCCATATTGTATATATGCATATATATCGAGAAAGTTTTTTTACCTGCTTTGTAGATATACAAATGAATCGGTGAATTGGATTCTCCAGATTTGTTTAAAAAACTTCAAGGAAATTTAGTATATTATACGTTTCGTATGATAGAAAAAAGAACAAGAGCTTCCTCAATAATACTTATCTGCAACAGAAATAAATATCACAATACACAGCGTCAACTATGTCAACATTACACGAAAGTTTCACTTTGGTTTTACAAAATAAAATGAAATGAATCATCTGAAGTGAAATTAAGAATGTCAAAAAATTTTAAATATAAAAACACTACGCAGGTAATCTTCCTTATCGAATTTTAGTTTCATATGTCGATATGAAACTAAATTTTGAGAGTTTGACACCTTTGTGTAGATACTCTCTGAGAAATTATTTTGATTCGAATTATTTCTATATTTCGATTTCGAGAGTCTCAGTATTTACTAGTATGAATGATTTGTGAATCTTGAAATTAGTTATCTTTTTGTCCGCCTGGGCGTGATCTCGAGCAATTAGGCATGGGAATATTCTTACAAATTGCAGACAAAGCTTTGTTGTGCTTGAATGAAATGTCTACAAAGCCTGTACGTACTCTTACTATTGTTGTCATAAGTAGGAATCTAGAATGATAGGGGGAGCCTATAAGTCTTTTCTTCGATAGAGGGAGCTCACGTGAATTTTCATGAATTAATGTTCTCGTCATTCGGATATAGTACCTGGGGGCGTTATGAAAGTTATCGATTCTTGATTGATTATACTGATGATTCATAATGATGATGAAACAATTGTATTCTATTATCATTCAACAAGTTCGATGATTTTTCGAAGCACACTTGATATTTACCCTCGAAAGTGATAGGTTCGTTCTCGTTAACAACATTTGTGTGGACACCCTGATTATTTTATTTCAAATATTTCGATTGAGAGTCTCAGTATTTACTAGTATTAATGATTTGTGCATCTTAAAACTATATATATATATATATATATATATATATATATATATATATATATATATATATATATATATATATATATATATTATATCTTAAAACTATAATATATATATATATATATATATATATATATATATATATATATATATATATATATATAAATATATATATATATATATATATATATATATATATATATATATATATTTATATATATATATATCGATCCAAAGACCCGAAAAACTATAGACAGTTATAGGTACCACTTCCAAAGTAAAATTTACGAGCGAAGTATCAAATCCCTTTGAAATTCAAACCGGGATACTGCAGGGGAACTTACTTTCACCAATCCTTTTCAATATTGTTTTAGAAACAATAAATGGACAGATGAACGTCAGAAGGATGAAGTGTTTTTGGGAGGACATCGCTCTCCCCATGCAGAACAATCGTTATTATATAATAACATGTTTTTCGTATACCGTTGACATGTTTTTCGAGATTGTTTACTGTCTTCAGAATGGCGTGGCCAAATTCAAGGTGTACGAACCAGGAGATGGAAAAATAACAACAAAAAGACACTCCTGGAAATCAAGTCACCACTGATAGGCTCTCCGTCCACATGAACTGTCCGGGTTGCTAGATTTGGTCATTGTTTCGCTTTCGTGTCGACTTTTTATCATTTACATAAACTTATAGGTGTATGTAATTGAATACATACACGAATATGAATAAGTTTGAAAGCATAACGATATTGATTTACTTGAAGAATTTCAGAATAGATATCCATATATTTTCTCAATTTTTTTCAGGTCTCGTAATTGAGCAGTGTATTAATCGAGACATTTCTCTAATGAGAGCAATTGTATTCAGAATCTGAAATTCAACCAACCACTTTGAGGTTTCAAGTTTTATGTCGAAGTAATTATGCAAATTCAATAAATGAACGATCTTTATTACACAGAGTTCAAGGAATTCTTTCAATTCGGCTAATTGATTACCAGCTTCTGTAGCTGACAAGAGCAATGCTTTCAAATTAATGAGAATAAAACTACACTCCGCTGACTAATTTACCTTCATTTTGTTTCGAATTGGGGTTCGTCTGGATTTGGAACTGTTAATCACATTTGAACTACAAGATATGTCAAGAAAACAATAAAATATCAAGTTGGAAAGAAGTATCTTCTATCCCTTTGTTGGATTGCCATTGTTTCCAATCATTCCAAAGATTTTCCTCAAAATTTCATTCACGAACGAAGAATGGGTGATGTGGAGTACTGTATTTTCCATTGCCAGTACTATGTTGTATTTTTGACTATTCAGGAAACGGAAGACGAAATTAATCACCTCGATGCTGAAGGTTTTGGATATCAATTCAGTATTATCCACTTGTCATATCGTCTCATCACCAATGTGTTAAGGAAATTTATTCTCCATTGTGAATTGGATTTTTGCATTTACGGAATGGAATACTCGTACAACATTCCGTTGTTGATTTTTTGCAATCGCAAGTATTAAGTTATCGACGAATTTGTATATGAATGGCTACTGCAAAGTAATTTGTAATGCTTAATCTACAATATTTGCGCTATTATCGGGCTGATTGGATAGCCTATTGGTGTACCAATTACTTGTTGGTATTTGTCTCCATCAAAAGTAAAATAGCAATTTTGACACACAAATCTGATCATTTGGGTATAAGTATCCTTTGTGAGCCCTGTATGGAGATCATTATGCTTTGCCAATATGGTCCAGCAATTTCTGAATAAGTTCACAGGGAATGTTTGTATAACGGGGATGTAACGTGTTATGATGCAAGAACGTAGTTGGTTGCCAAAGTTATTTCCTGCATGTTGTTAACAAAAGTGAACGTATTTTTCATGTTGTACACAGTTCCGTTCATCTAACTGAAAATTTGCTATCACAACAACAATCAACCAAATACCATCCATCCGAAATCTGACGTTGACTAATTGAGTAAGATTTATCGAATTTCAAAAAAACCAAATTCCTAATTTCTGCACCTGCGTAACATTTCCACCTATTGAAATCAAAGCCCTTTTATATGATTAATATTACTTGCATAAGACCTCTCCATTCATATACGATCGATCGAATGATATGCATATGTATTTTCTATGTATTTATTCATTTGTTTAGTTATTTATTTACTTAGCAATTTGCTACTTCACTATTACATGAAAAACATCAGCAAAAATTTCGAGAAGATAATTCTAACCACAGAAAAACGTTCTCTTCAACTAACTTTTTTAGGATAGTTAAAGAAAAATGTTTTCGAAATTTGAAGATTTACAGTGCTAGATGTTTTAGTAAATAGTGGTAATACATTATAAGCTTTGAGACCTTCAATGAATAGTGGCATTTCCATGGCAGTTGTTGTTCTGCGCATTTCGCAACCCGTAACACACCGACTCTGATATCTGTTTAAGAAACTATTGCAAGTACAAAGGTGTTTTTTTGTTAATTGTTTTATAGATGAGAACCAGACCAGATTGAGTCACAAGCTGCCGAACGCTCAGGAACTTCAGTTCTTTAAGCATAAAATTTATGCTTAAAACTTAGAATGAGTCACTGTTGATATCGCATTTGTCAGACACGTCCTCGAATAAGGAACACATATATATCTAATGGGTGATTGTATGAGAGAATTAGACTTCGGAGTAACCAATGAAAAAAATTGACTTGATCATGAACATTGTCGGGGTACGTGAAAATCAATACGACAGAATTACCTACCTTGATATTGATAATTTAAAAGATCACAAAAAACAAATATTGGTGAAACTAATAAACAATGTATTGAGAAGCAGTGGCGTTTTCCGGACGAATTAAAAATATCAAAGGTTACGCCAATCTTCAAGGCCGGAAACCGAAAAGACATGAATAATTATAGGCCCATTTCCGTGATGAGTATTTTCTCCAAAATTGTAGAATCGGCCATCAAAATTAGAATGTTAAATTTCATCAATGAATATATAAATGTAGATAAATATCAGTACGGTTTTATTAAAAATAGCAATACCTTAAGCGCTGTAGTGGACTTAATTAATGAAATATCGTTGGCATTGAATGGTGGTTTAGTAGTGGTGGCCATATTTATTGACCTCAGAAAGGCGTTTGATGTAGTAAGCATAAATATATTACTAAATAAATTATTCCTGATGGGATTCAGAGGGCAGTTCTATACATTGATAAAGACTTATTTGAATAATAGAAGACAATATGTCCAGATAGATGGAGTGATAAGTGATCAAGCAACAAACACTCACGGCTTGCCTCAGGGCTCTGCCTTGGGGCCGTTGCTTTATTCGCTATATGTCCTCAGTTTGACAGTGTTAGGTGTTGTCACCGGATGCTTTGCATTCGCGGATGATACTGTTCTGCTGTACAAGGACGCAAATTTGGGTGAACTCAATAGTGAAATTAGTGGAGATCTCAAACGGTATGCAGATTGGTTACTCCAGAATAAATTAAAGATTAATATAGATAAAACCAAATATATGGTATTCAGAAAAAGGAAAGAAATACCAAACTTCAAATTATCTATAGAAAATAAAGCAATTCAAAGAGTGACGAGTGTGAGGCATCTGGGATCAATTATTGACGAGCTACTGAATTGGGATCTTCACGTAAAATCCATAGCGGATAGAGTCGCACCCACGTTCCCAAGTATTTACAGATGTAGGTCATGGACAGAAGTACATGGTTACTATATGGGGAACATGTACAAAAACAAATTTTAGTAGATTACAAATTATACAAAACAAATTTCTCGAAGCATTATTTAACTACGATAAATTTACCCATACTGACGAGCTGTATAAAAAATTAAATATTATGAATTTGAAACAAATATTAGAATTAATGACTTCATCGATGCGACTGAAACGTCAGTAGATGCACACCTTGAGATGAAAGTTCACGTGTCCGCTGATTCCTTGGAAAATCTTTCCTTTTCTAAATAATGAATTTATTCCTTATTTTATGTACACACTGTATATATTGGTTGATTTTTTGAGCGTAGTTTTTTTTGAATCGAATGAAACACTCGATTTGCATCATATATTCAAAATTTTCATTGAAATTAATAACTTGGCCTTTGCCATTTATATTTTTAAGATAACTTCATGAAAAATGTTGTCCGCGGCTCCGTATCAAATGGTCAATTCGGAAGGTCCAATTTGACACATTCCAATTGCTGAGAACAGCGATGAATTGACATTTCACCATCCGCATTAACACTGTACGCTACGACAGCAATATCCTCTTCAGTACGCACTGTACGCATGCGAAAAAATGGTTCAATGTCCAACAAAGTAAACATAAACGACATTTGGTGATAACAGCACGAATTGTTGATTCATCCGTACCGTACACTGTCATTCAAGCACCATCTAGAAAATTTTCCTGCAAAAATGAGAAACAGAAACAATATCATCTATAAGCTGTGTGGAACGACGTGAAGTTCTAATGCTGATATTTCACGCACTTCAGCACTAGGTTTGGTCTACTCCACTGCGGAATATGGTGCTCCGGTGTGGCTCAATAGCGCCTATACTCGAGAGTACATATAGTACAATAGCGCCTATACTAAAGATCGATGTACAGCTGAAAAACAGCATGAGAATTACTAGCGGCGGCACTCTACGGTCGACCCCTACAGAATGGCTGCCCATACTGAGCCATTTTGCGCATCCGGATGTTCAACGAAAAGCAGCTCTCCTCCGGAAGTATAAACTCATCCAAGATAACACTCAACTCCCATTCATCAGGACGCAGCTGTACTGAAGATAAATAGGTTATGATCTAGGAAACCACTCTTGAAAACTGCCGTAGAACCGTCCCATTTCAACCTGACAAACTTATGGGAACTAAACTGGATCCAGAACCAGCCTATTCAGGGTGCCCACCACCCTGCATAAGTAATGAACGACCAACCTCGCAGAATATGGTCGACACTGAATAGAATACGCACCAACCATGGCAGTTGCGCAGACTCGCTATATAGGTGGGGCAAGGCTCTGTCCCCAAGCTGCGACTGTGGAATAGTCAAACAGACCGTTCGTCACATCGTTGTTCGTCCCAACAGAGCATATGGTGGTTTCCAACAGAACATTTTGATGATTTCCTAATTGCAACGAATGGTGCTATTGCTTATGTCAAAAAATTTGATGTTTGTTTGTGAATGAATTGTGCTATTATTGCCATACGATAAATAAATAATGTTGATTCATCAGGTTGAATATGGTCGTAACAAATGATACACATTTTTCACAGGGCACGAATTTTGGTAGTAAATAATACCAATTTTCATGCGTTGCTCGTTTGTAAGTCTTTTCATGATAAAATGCAGAGTATACTGAAAACTTTTCATATTGACAGATTACGTTTGGATGCCGTTACCAACCAGTGCCGCCAACCTGAAATACTCAACTCTTACAAAATCACCCGTTATATACTAGAGTACATATTGTCTAGAACTCAAGAGTACTCATTCTGTTCATAAAACTATTTTTGTACTCCTCTTTTTCTTCATCTCATTGAATTTTCAATGTATAATTCAATCTGTGTTCCATTTTATCAACACTGTTTGATATGCATCTAATGAGGCCAACGTGTTGCTGAAACAATTTCATGTTAATTAGTTATTGTGCAAATTACGCTTAACTAAGTTAATCTTAATCATACTCGATATTCATTAATTTACTACAATCGAAATTATTCATGTGTCACTGACAATGACCATTATTTGATATACTTGATAAATGGTAATATAGCCTAGTCGACTTAAAAAAATACATTCGCTGCCTCCTGTGAGGATTGAACTCACGACCCCTGGTTTACAAGACCAGTGCTCTGCCACTGAGCTAAAGAGGCTCGTGACCTCTGTTGACTTATAGCGTGGTACGATAAAAAATTATATATTAGTTATGATAAGAACATAATTGAATTGATTGATTGATTTTTATTTGAAATAATTATTCTAAGAATTATATTTAATGCAGGCAAACTAAAATTAAGTAAAAGAAGAAACTTACGTTGAAAACCTACACATTTTTTTTTTTATATAACAGCCGTTTACATATGTTTCAAGGTTATTGCCTATCGTCAGAACGGCGTAGTTCAAGTTAAAGATGAAAGTACTTGAAGAGATATATAAAAAATTAATATATAAAACACGAAACACAGTTTCGTACACGTTTTATACACCAAAACATTTGGGAAGAGTCAACACAACGTTGCAGACGACAATGAAATACCATCCGGCTATTATGAGACTTTTATAACTTCTGGAACTACCCAGATAATCTTAACAATGAAATAATTATTCTAAGAATTATATTTAATGCAGGCAAACTAAAATTAAGTAAAAGAAGAAACTTACGTTGAAAACCTACACATTTTTTTTTATATAACAGCCGTTTACATATGTTTCAAGGTTATTGCCTATCGTCAGAACGGCGTAGTTCAAGTTAAAGATGAAAGTACTTGAAGGGATATATAAAAAATTAATATATAAAACACGAAACACAGTTTCGTACACGTTTTATACACCCAAAACATTTGGGAAGAGTCAACACAACGTTGCAGACGACAATGAAATACCGTCCGGCTATTATGAGACTGTGTTTTTTATATATCTCTTCAAGTACTTTCATCTTTAACTTGAACTACGCCGTTCTGACGATAGGCAATAACCTTGAAACATATGTAAACGGCTGTTATATAAAAAAAAAATGTGTAGGTTTTCAACGTAAGTTTCTTCTTTTACTTAATTTTAGTTTGCCTGCATTAAATATAATTCTTAGAATAATTATTTCATTGTTAAGATTATCTGGGTAGTTCCAGAAGTTATAAAAGTCTCATAATAGCCGGACGGTATTTCATTGTCGTCTGCAACGTTGTGTTGACTCTTCCCAAATGTTTTGGGTGTATAAAACGTGTACGAAACTGTGTTTCGTGTTTTATATATTAATTTTTTATATATCTGTTCAAGTACTTTCATCTTTAACTTGAACTACGCCGTTCTGACGATAGGCAATAACCTTGAAACATATGTAAACGGCTGTTATATAAAAAAAAATGTGTAGGTTTTCAACGTAAGTTTCTTCTTTTACTTAATTTTAGTTTGCCTGCATTAAATATAATTCTTAGAATAATTATTTCATTGTTAAGATTATCTGGGTAGTTCCAGAAGTTATAAAAGTCTCATAATAGCCGGACGGTATTTCATTGTCGTCTGCAACGTTGTGTTGACTCTTCCCAAATGTTTTGGGTGTATAAAACGTGTACGAAACTGTGTTTCGTGTTTTATATATTAATTTTTTATATATCTCTTCAAGTACTTTCATCTTTAACTTGAACTACGCCGTTCTGACGATAGGCAATAACCTTGAAACATATGTAAACGGCTGTTATATAAAAAAAAATGTGTAGGTTTTCAACGTAAGTTTCTTCTTTTACTTAATTTTAGTTTGCCTGCATTAAATATAATTCTTAGAATAATTATTTCATTGTTAAGATTATCTGGGTAGTTCCAGAAGTTATAAAAGTCTCATAATAGCCGGACGGTATTTCATTGTCGTCTGCAACGTTGTGTTGACTCTTCCCAAATGTTTTGGGTGTATAAAACGTGTACGAAACTGTGTTTCGTGTTTTATATATTAATTTTTTATATATCTCTTCAAGTACTTTCATCTTTAACTTGAACTACGCCGTTCTGACGATAGGCAATAACCTTGAAACATATGTAAACGGCTGTTATATAAAAAAAAAATGTGTAGGTTTTCAACGTAAGTTTCTTCTTTTACTTGATTTTTATTTGCCTTCTTGGCTATTTTTAAATACATTAAATACATTGAATATTTCTTACATTATAGGAACCGCTATTATAACATTTAAATGTATTGATATAGAAATTATAATTTTTACATAGAAAGTTACATTTTATATACTGTTGTTACAATAAATTCTTTTAGTTTACGGACAAATATTGAAGGTCTATTACATCCTCGTTATTCTTGTCAAAAGCACTTCTTGTTTTTCGAAATTTACTCATAATATTGTTTGTTAGCTTGTCATGTTCGACCAACTACTAACACTAGTTTTACACATATACTTACTAACTTACTAGAATTATTATGTGATTTTTAATAGTTCGTTACCATAAATATTGGGAAAGAATTTTTACTGCGATTACCGTCTTGATGACACAAAAATCTTCTGGCCATTTGAGATGAAAACTGAATATAGGAATATACCTACTCCAGTGGTGGGCGTTATTTTCAGAAACTGTTTCTCAAATGATATATTCAAAATATATAAGAGATATTGTATTATACAATAGTAGAGTATAGTTCTTCAAATTTATGCATAATAAAAATTGATACGAATGTGTTGAAAACGATTGATCGTGAACTATAATTAATTTCCTCAAAAATTTTTCTTTGAATGATTTCATTTCAAGAAAAGTTTTCTTAAAATTTGATTCTTGAAAGTATCAAAAAAGCGAAGACACGACAGGTTAATCGAGTTTGATAACAGGTAATTCGCGGTAATTAATTTCGACTTCATCGAATTTTATTGTAAACTATCGTCAATCCTGTTTGTGAAAGAAAAGCAATGAATCCTTCGAATTCAATTAATTATTAGATTAATGGTTTTTAAGTGTTCTGTCTATATTTATGATACATGATATCAGGGTTTACTTTCATGAACTTCTCTGAAGCTAGGGAACGAAACTCTTAATTCCCGTACAAGACAGCACATCATAGGGAATACAATTTTTCATATACTCTATTCACATTTTTTCATAAAATTTATGACAGGAATAAAAGTACAGCTGAAACAATAAAGGAATGAAAAGAACTTAACATTTTGATGTTCACGTTAAGTGTATTTCGAAGAGCGTATTCACCACTAAAACGTCGAAATATATATCAGATGACACGAATATCTTCCTTAGTCTTGACTTGGAAATTTTTTTAAATTTTAGATGAAAGAACTGAGTTTAGATATCTTTCTTCAAACATTTTAGTGACATAGAATCAACATTACAGCCCCGAAAACGAGACTCTCGATAAAGAAAACTCGACAAGACTGACCTGTTTTTTGGCTTTGAAAACCGAAGCAGAACATAAACAAGCATAGGATTTTTGTAAGAGGCTAATTTAATTTACAGTCTTATAGTGCTTGGAGATAATTACGGAGCAGTGAATATATAGCTTGGAAAAGACTGAAACATTTTTGAAAAAACCTGAACTACTATCACAAGATTGAATCTTAAAATATTTCTGTCCACACATTTTGATCAATAAAATATGGAAATAGCTAATTTGAGCTCAATCTGAATAAGACGCAGGGTCCATTGAATGAAAATAACATTTCAAAGTTTATGCTTCGATATTGAAAAAGTTAATATCAATAATAACACAGGTCTGCAACAAAAATGCTGTCTGGATATTTCCAACTGATTGCTATGTATTAAGGTGTTCCGAAAACTAAGAATGCACTCAAAAAATTCCAGAACGTAGGGTTTCTTCACAAAACCCACAATTCTATTACAAAAAAGGGATTTTTTGGGCTAACTTGTAGTCATAAACTATGGGTATAATTTTATTTTGATAACTGTTTTTAAATGTTTACTGGACATAACTATCATTAATTTCTGAATAAGGAACACCTGTTTGAGCTACATTAACAAATATAAACATGTTGTAACCTGAACGTGCGCGCTCCGACAGTGTAGAGTATGGCGCGGTACAATTACGTGTTAACTCGCCATTGTTTTATAGATCTTAGATCAATATAGTGCAATGTCGTCTGTGCGGAAGTGTGTGAATTCGTCTGATAGTTTCTGTTACATTTGTGGCGAATATATGATATTGAAGCAACAAGTGAATATTATGGACTTTGTAAAAAAAGTATACTTTGCGTATTTAGGCTTAAAACTTGGAGATCAGGATAAAGCTTGGGCACCTCATAAAGTCTGCAAACGATGTGTTGAAGACCTTCGAAATTGGTTTAAGGGCAAGAAAAAAGCTTTCCGATATGCGATTCCTATGGCATGGCGGAAGCAAAAAAACCATAGTGATGATTGTTACTTTTGTTCGTGTAATGTGAAAGGGTATAATTCAAAATGGAAGCAGTCAATTTCATACCCCAATCTGCAATCAGCTAATCGTCCCATCCCTCATAGGACCGAAATACCAGTTCCCAAGGTCCGTGCTACCTTGGAAGAGATTCCAAGTTCTGGCGAAGATGGTGCTGTACCTAATCCCGATGATACCTAAATGATTTGGTAAGAGACTTGAATCTTCCTAAAAACGCTGCTGAGTTGCTTGGATCAAGGCTTAAAAGCAGGAATTTACTTTTGCCGGGAGTGTCTTCCTCCTGGTTTAGATATCGTGAGAAGCAGTTTACTTCCTACTTTGCCCAAGAGGACGAGTTGGTTGGGAAAAAGAAATGTATTTAGTGTTTATTAATTAATGTATTTTAAATAAAAAAAAAAGTTTTGTTACGCAATTATAAATTTTAAATTCATTTTTCAATTGTTTATGTTTTATTTTACGATAATAACTTGTTTAGCATAGACAGCTACATTGTCAGAAAACGTGACGTTCTAGGACAAGATGAAAGTTATTCTCGAATTCAGCATACCCAAAAACATAAGAATTCCACATAAAAACCAAAACAGCTCTATTTATTTTTTTTTCCAGTCTTGTGTAATTATTATTATTATTATTGCTAAGAAGTTAATATTAGTAATAATAAAAATGGGTGAGAGACGTGCTAAAAACAGAACTTGGCAGTAAACACCTCTTCAAGGAAAACAACACTTGTTGATTATAACACTTGACAATCAGAACTTGTTCAGTTCTTGTTCACTCATTCAGAATAGAAAAATGGAGCAGAATTGATGTTGACAACCTGCAGCGAAAAATCAGAACATAGCTTGCGGAGTTTAATAACCACCACCCAAAAAGCGCAGCTGAAAGGACTACTCTACCTAGACTCGAGGGCGTTAGAGGATTGTCAGACATCGGTAACTTGATAAACTTGGATGAACAAATAGGGTATCTTCGTGACTATTTCCACAGGAAGTCTGTTGACTCGCAGAGTGCTCTGCACAGAGTGATCTTCCAAATTGAGAACTCCTCTCCTCTGAAACTGAGTGGAGGTGAGCTTGCAATTTATCATCAATCAGACAACGAAAAGCTACAGAGTTGGAGCGGAAAACCACTGCACGGGTGGCACATTAATATATGGATATACGAATATGGCGGACGAGAGTGATGACGCGTCAGAAGCGAGCCCCCAAAATCTTAATAATAATGAGTGTATTGATGATCAGAAAATTGATGAAAGTTTTGCCTGTTGTGCTAGAAAGTGTACCTTCTTCGTATGCGTGGTTTGCTAAAAAATATTTCATAGATTTCGTGCGTGAAAAACGGAAAATATTCGATTCATTGGTGGTTGCTTTATTAATAGTTGCCAGCAGCAAGAAAGTGATAATAGAATAATATCTCAGAAATCAGAGAAAGAAGCTCAGGCGAGAACCTCCGAAGTATTCGAAATGAAATTGTAAGAAGTCAAAATTCGTTTCCTATCAAAATTATTAGAATCATCAAATGAAAAGAATGAAATATTGAAATTGAATAATGCATTGCTTCTTCAAAGAATTGAAACCATGGAAATTAAATCTGTTTCGATTAAAAAACATAAACAAGATACATCTGGCAATGATGACAACTTTCCTATACGAGAGTTGGTAATTCGAAGTATTGAAATAATCAGTGACGTCCTAGAGGTTACATCCAACAGTTCTGTAAATGGAAGTCATAAACAAGATTGAATGAATTCTGCGGGACAATATAAACAACTGAAAAACAATGAAATCAGAAATAAAATTGAAATGGTTGAAGATGTTGATGAAGAAAAATTGAATATTGTGATTAACGAATAAATAATGAACAGAAGATTGAAAAGTTCTGAGACAGTTTTTTTTATTGGAGACCATTTGAAGATTCCATGCAAAAGTGAATATGTATTCTTAGGTTCATAAATTCTGTTGAAGGAAAAATAATCGGCGAAATAATCAGTAATTCAAAGCGCTTACCGCTCACAAACGCATTCAAAATTGCAACAATAAAATTCTCATTAAACGAATTCAACAACGAAAGATGTTCTTGTCAGTTTATTATTCTCCCAGATAATTTGATATTCAGATGATATACTCCCTATTTACAGCGGTGCATTTTGAATTACGATTATTTCCTGCGATAAATGTCCTAATAAATATTTATTCAACCAGTGTAAGGTACTTGTTTTTGAACAACCATTGTGTTAGGCATCGGATCCTGCCTCCTGCATTTTTTGAATCTTATTTATCAGAAAGATCCCAGTGTGTTAAATTTGGTCGGGAAATCTCCTCGCCTCTTTGCTCTCAAAGGGGTGTACCGCAAGGCTCCGTACTCGGCCCTCTCTTTTATCTCATCTACACTAGCCAGTTATATGCCAACATAAGCCCCTGTAAAGTGCACCTTTTTGCAGACGACACACAATTGTACTTTCCGTTTAAGCATAACGACATTATTAGCGCCAATAACGTAATTAATGAAAACCTTCATATAATTTCTGGTACTTCTAAGGAACACCAACTAGTGATCAATCCCGCAAAATCTTCCGCTTTGTTATTTGGTAACTCTAATCTCGTGTCCCAATCTAGCAACGCCCTTAAATTTCACATAGACGGCTCAACTATCTCTCTACAAAACTGTGCACGTAACGTAGGCTTAATAATCGACAACACCCATCGTTACCGTAGTCACATCTCTAATTCTATAAAAAAATCTTATGCCACCTTAAAGCTTCTATTTCCTCATAGGCATAGCTTACCTAGGTGTACCAAAATTTTACTTTGCGAATCATCAGTTTTGAGCAATTTTAACTACTGTGCTCCAGTTCTCTATAGTTCTCTTGATTCTCAAACTTCGTACTTAGTGCAGAAGGTCCAGAACTCCTGTATTAGATATATATTCGGTATAAAGAAGTTTGATCATGTTTCTCATAAATTAAACGATCTAGGGTGGCTGAAAATGAGTAATAGACGTCTTCTGCAAACTAACTCCCTATTTTTAAATATATTTGCATTCAAACAACCACCATATTTATACAATAGAATAACTTTCCGAGAGGATGTACACAATATCAACGTTCGGTTCAAGGGTCTCATTTCTCCTCCTGTTCACTCTACAGCTCTGTTTGAAAGATCATTTTCTTTTACCATGTACAAATTAATAAACAACCTACAGGCCCTTGTCCCGAACCATAAAAAATTGAAAACCGCAACAATAATTAATAAAATCCGTAATCATATGTTAGGCTGCCAAAGATGAGTTCATGTTTTCATTCATACTTCTTTTGCATCACGAAGCTCTCCTGAGTGCTCGCTCGCGCCATGCTCGACACGAACCAGTTCTTATTTTGTTTTCCTATTGATTTTTTTTTTCTTTAATTTGTAAAATAAATATTTGTTTCATTTTGTATGTAGGCATTTCTCTAAACGTAAACAAATTATCCTTATTTCAAGGTTCAATGGAAGAGCAATTTATTTGAATTGCGCCTTGTGATTGTTCTTTAGCTTATATCATTTTGTATGTAATGAATATTTTCTTTTTTTCTCACTGTATACATATTTTCTTATGTTTCTCTTATTTTGTTTCACTTTGTACTGCGGCTTAAGAACAATAAAGACATATTATTATTATTATTATTATTATATATATATATATATATATATATATATATATATATATATATATATATATATATACATAATGTAGCTCAACGTATTACTATTGGTATCCATATAATCGATATGTGAAATATCGGTTTGACAAAGAAATCGCATTTGTTATTGTCGATTACATCTGCGCTTGACAGACATTCGATTTGAATTCACGTTTACGTTTATTCCTCAACGGATGTAATAAGTGTGTTCGATAAAAATATGATTGATAAGCCAAACTCATTTCCTTTCAATCAGAAATGCCTCGACATAAAAATATCAGAAATTTTGAAGATACATTTCTTGGTACTATAATTCTTATGATCGATTTCCACTGTGACCACGTAGGTGCAATCTTTATTACTCTGTATATGAAATGGGAAATCAATAATTATATCAGATTTATATTCTCGAGATGCGACATTGCCCGACAATTATCGACAGATTCTCGGTGTTATTTCTAAGGTGCTGGAGTATGTTTTCTATGCTCAGGTTGTTGATTTCCTTGAAGCCAATGATGTCATTTCATCCTCGCAGCATGGTTTTCGTCGGGGCAGGTCGACGGAATTTTCAACTATCGAGAAGTTTAACATAATTAATGAAAAATTAGACGAGGGAAATATAGTTGCAGTGCTAGTTTTTGACTTGAGTACGGCACTCGACCTTGTGTGTTTGAACATTGATGTTAAGAAGTTATACAATCTTAGCTTGCGTCGTGTTTGTTGTGATTGGTTGATGTCTTATTTGAAAGAAAGAAGTATAAGAGTACGCGTTGATGAGTGTATGTATGAGGAATGCGTTAGGTGTGCCGCAGGGGTTGATGAGGGTAAAACGGTGCATATGTTGGTGAATACCAATAACCATGAGATCCAGTTTTTGGGATGTTTCCTTGACTCGGAGTTAAGATGGGAGTCTCATGTAGATCATGTCTGCAGAAAACGCTGTAGAGACTAGTATGCTCTTCTTCAGTTGCGGACTAGTATTGGGGAAAATGATCTTATGACTGTATACTATTCAATCATACAAACACATCTATCCTTTAATACTCTATTATGGGGAATCTCAACTGATTGGAAGAGAGTTTTCAATGCGCAAAAGAGGACAATGATGCTATTGTTTCGTCTCAAACCCACTGAATCTTGTAGAAAATATTTCATACTAACTCTGCCTTCTATATTTTTTCACAAAGCAGTTATGTATGCGAGCAAAAATTTTGACTATTCTATTAAACTTGGGGTATTGTATAGCACTAGAAATAGAAACAAGTTACTTTTTCCTAAGCACAAAAGTGCCTTATATGAGAAGAGTTCCAAGTATGTATCTGGCTATTTACAATAATTACAAGCATATACTACTAACTTCAGTACTCTGAAAATGTTCAATCAAGAATTAAAATTGAATTTATTTTGTAAAGCATTTTATACGCTTCAGGAAATGTATTCAACATAGGTGAATTTCGACAATAGTCTTTTTTTGTGTGAGTGTAATGTATCTATATATTCAATTGTTTTTAATTATATCCATATCACATGTACAAGCTGATTGCATTCTAAAAACGAATAAAATTGTTATTATTATTTTCATCGTCATAATTATTATTTTTATTATTATTATTATCATTATTATAATTATTATTATTATTATTATTATTATATCAAATATTAGGTTTGTTTTCAGATATAGTACATTTCAAGTTCAGTACAGATACAGATGTCCATGTCCTTTGAGCCAAAAGGCGTCGTTGGAGACAAAAGCCCTAGACTTTGATAAAACCTTACACATGGTTTCCTGTTCGTGGTATTCGCGTACAGGGTCAAAACTAATCCATAATCCGGGATCATTTCAACAATGTCTTGTGCGCGCTGTCCAAGTAGCAGAGAAGACAGGTCACTGATAACCACTACACAAGTGGTGTTTACTTGCGTTTTCTAACATATTTCAGAAAAATGCTCATTTTGTTCAAGTCATAAGAAGAAGTTCTCAGAGGAATTTCATTTCATTTCAATTCATTATGAAGCATACCAAATAATTATAGTTCTCCTATCATAACAATGCATCCATTTCATATAAGAATATCCTTTCATAATATAAGCACTCTGTGCTTGTCTGAAATTTGCACCTACAGACACCTCTTTCAAGCGGCCCAAGAACCCAAGCGTTTTGGGTTACTATACAGTCCGGTCTTTCATTGCCGTTAAATAAATGATGAATAATGATTTCTTTTCAAGCAGCGAAGATGTGAAAGAATTTGTTGATTCATTTCACGTATCTGAAAATTGAAGGTACTTTGGAGGAATAAAACCTAAGAAACTGAGAACTTGCTAAAAAAATATGACGATAGGAAAAGCTAGGAAAATTTTCGCATTAGTAAAAACTGCTGAGTTAACTAAACGATTTCAGAATACCCAACTCTTCAACTATCATAAATCATCTCAGCTTCAATAATCGCTCAAAATATCTGAACTATTCTGAATTGGTAGCTATTTCTTAATGTCAGTCAATCATTCATTAGATGAGTGGTTGGATGATTACCTAGTTTTTTGTGCCTTCGTAACATTTCGATCGCCTTTGAGGACTCTTAACTCAATTGAGAGGTGTTAATTTCTTGGGTGCTACTTTGGACAAACACCAACGCTGGCATCATCATCTGTTACGAAGAAATTACGAACAAACAGTTCGATTTTTCAGTTCTCCTCTGTAGATATTGAAATTTATAAATGAAGATGATCAATTCGATCAATCTCGTTATTCACAAGATGATTTTTTGCAGAAGCAAAAATGTGTGAAACTCAACATTTCAAATTTTCATGTACATATTTATCTCAGTAGCGTTTTCCTGAAATAGTATGTTGAATTACTTTTATTTATGTGAGACACTATTTTCTTGGACTAGAAACAACTGAACTTCATTCAGATATAATAATAATAGTGATAATAATAATACATTTATTTCCAACAGATACCTATACATCCAATTACAGAAAAAAATAACAAATTTTACACAAATAATAATCATTAAGAGAAAATTAACGAAAAGAAAAACAATAATACAGTATCAGCGAATATATACAATGAAAAATTGTTTTCAAATAAATTGAAATAGTATTAAACAAGATGGAACAAACTAAAAATAAAATATTGTATATTACAAAGTTACATATGGTAAGTAGAAGTTGACCAATTAACGAAATATATTTGACGAATAAAAATGAAATTGAAATCATTTGCAATAGCAAACAAATGAAACAAACTGAAATTAGAAAATTATTTATAAGTAAGTCATATATAGCCGAATGAAATACATGAAAATATCACGACTTCCCATTGCATTGCGAATGGCAGATCACTGATAGCCGATGAAAATAAATATCACATCGACCGCAACACCCATCATAAAGATTAGGTATATATACTATACAGTTGATAGAGAACTTGACACAATACTTGATCTGCTGCAAGTGACATAAAATGTATTATTCAGCCTCAGACTAGGCCTTGGCATCCGAATATTTATTTCGTTGAAAAAAATGGTGAATCAATCGAATTGTGTAAAAGTTTGAAGAGAAATGTTAGGCCGAACCGTTCACGCCTCAACACAATAATTCAATTCCCAGACTATCGGTTAGGATGGAATGGTCGAAGCCTCTAGAAGGATATTGCCCATAACATCTGAAGTTCATATTCTTCAAACATTTCCTCTAAACTGCCAACAAGTCGATAGTAGAATTAATGTACACACGACACCAGGTTATAAAGACTATATGATCAGAATTCGTGCTTTTTTTGAAATTACCTACATGAACTTCTCATTTTCTATTATATTTCGATAATCTTATTGTTGTTGTTGATGAAAAACTATGTGAATCATCTTCCTACAGTTTAGCATCGGTTCCGAACGGCCATTGAACTTGTTATCAATGACATAACCCAGCATATATCATTATTTAAAATACTACCCGAGTTCTACCGCACTATAGTCGGGTGTTCTCCCGACTAAACCACGGAAACCCGCTGAATCAACCCCATCGAGAAATTAATATCGAATGGATTGTGTCTATTTTTGTTGCAAGTATTTCTTTTTTTTGTCAGGATTATATAAAGCATAGTAGATCAGGTTGAAGAAAGAAATTGAAAGATGAAATGCTCCAATTTTCGTTATTTGAAAAACATTTAACTTCAAGAAAATTAGAAATTCAAACTTAGAGATCAAATAAACTTGATATAGACAGAATAAAACTGACAATGTATTCATTTCGTATCAAGAAAGTAATAAAAAATTGGTTTTGTTTATTTTTTATTGCTGGTGACTGTTGTCTTTCATTCGAAATCAAATGAAACACATCAGCGTGAGTTTCACTTGAATGAAAATGACGAATAATGAAAGGTTTTTGCGAAATACAGAAAAGTTGAGAATATTTTTACTTTGAAAATTATTGAAAGTAAAGAAAGGCTAAGTGTGTACTTACTATTGCTAACCATTTAGCATCACAATCAGTACGAAAAACAACGTGATATTATACCTTTAGAAGAAGATTTCTGACAATGAATTCCCCTTATGAAATAGCTCAAAAATTTGAGAGGTTTTTACACATGAATCAATTTGTATAGATTGATTGATGTGTAATATAGGCAGTGTAACTAGATCATTTCATTTGAAATTTCTATTGAAGATCCTTTGATTCTAAGATTATGAAAAAATTGAGATTGAAGATCTCTCTTAGCTTGAATCCAGATTTCTTCCTTCTGGATCGAAATGTCAGTTTGTACTTGTCAGTTAATGGACTGTTCCCAGATTGGTCATGAATGATGGAATACAATTTCTAGACAGGCATTCTGGATTTGGTGGTATCTTAAACTCGTAACTCCAAGGGATATAGTGAAATCTTAACTTGAAATTCCAGGTGATTTGGTGAAATCTTAGTTTGAGACTCCAGCGGATATGCTAATGTATAGTCCATAGTATTCAGTTTATAAAATTCATTCTGATCTATTGCGTAGATTCATCTCTCATCTTGTTGAAATTATTTTACTCTTTGAATCAAATAAATATAAAAGTTAAGGAAACCAAATTTTCGTAAGAAAAAAAGCTGAAATTTATATCAACGTAACAAATCGGAAAATGTTGAAATAAAAGAAAAAGCTTGACTCGATTTCAATGAAATTTAATTAATTGGCAAGTTTAATGAATACCGTACACAGGGGTGACTTCGTGCTGAATGAGGTGAAAATATGCCTCAATGTTTGTTCCCAGTTATTGAAAGCTGCATTCTAAATGATGTATTCATACGTCGTTTGTATTATTTTATTTATTCATGCAAAGGTACTAGTTTCGCCATCTCTATATGTTAAAACGAACCTCGTAATGGTAACGTCTTTGAAAATTATGACATTTCCAGTTTCGCGCCATTTGATGTATCTAAAAAAACAAATCAAAATCAAAATAACATCAATATATCCAAGTAAGTGATTAACATTATGTAGCTATTGTGACATTGGGATTTAATTTTGTTTTCAATAATTTGTAGTTTTTGGAAAATTTTAGATTATGAAGTAAAAACACTTGACTTTAGGCCATCTTAAAACAGTAAACAGTAAAATAACAGGTTCGGATAGAGATAATGAGAGCTCAGATCATATTTCTTATGTAGAAAGTGAATTGAGTAATACACTTCCTGGTCAATCGGATAGTGAAACATCACCCATAACAGAAAAACATCTTCAAAAAGACATCAGTGTTGGTGATTTTGCAATTGTCAGGTACGACAATATACCTTATCCTGGATTAGTTAAAGAAGTAGGCAATAAAGCTGCTTCAATAACCAGTGTGAAAAAGTGTGGTGGCCGAGGACGATTTGATTTGGTAAAAATTGCAAGTCATTAACAAAGTATTGATGAGCCAAATCTGGTTTTTAAGAAGGGAATTTATAGAATAATTTGACAGAAATTTAAACTGATTCGAGTTAGAGGACGTTAGTTATGTTGACTTGATTCTTATATTCCTTCAAATTTTATTTTTGTTGAAAGTTCAAAGTATTATCCAAGCATTCAGTTTTTTCTAGAACCAAATGCTACGTTGTTTAATAAGTTCATCTATTGTTGGTTTTATTACCCAAAAAACATACTCTAGCTTATGAGTATACTGATTAATGATATGTACTTCAATTCTTGTTGCTCATTGGGGTGAGTATGTTCCACCTGTCCTTTAGAATTGAAATTCAAGGGGGCCCATAGTCGCCCCAGGACGAAGGTGAATATGTGTCATGATAAAAAAATAATTTTGTTTTTTTGACAGCTAATGATAAATTTTTTTACCGTGAGAAAACCACAAAGGTTCACTTGCAGGGTAGTATCATTGAGACAGCCATTATCGTGTATTCATCTTTCATAATTTCATAAAAATCTCAAACGGTGGCACATTTCCCCACCAATTTACGGTAAGTATTAAATAAATAATGAAGGAAGAAAAGTTGAAAAAGACAGTTTTTATGTTCCCACCATTTCAATATTTCATTCAAAATCAGAATGTAATCTAAGATTTATAAATTCTGTTTGAAACACTTACCGTTTACAAACTCACTCAAAATTCATAAAGATGAAATATATCATATTTAGCAATCAAAAAATCTGACTTATCAGTTCCAATACTCTCAATGAGTATCCAATATCGGAATGAATTAATAACCGGAATATACTGCGTACTTATATCGATGCATTTCTGCATTTCCAAACTGATCTGTTAAACAGGTTTGGAGCTAAATCTCTCGAAGTTGGCAGAGACTTGTTGTCTCTGAAATTTCTGTATAACCTGTTACATAGACTGTCCTACAATAAATCAATAGAGCCCTTATTGGTTCTATTGATTTTCATGTTTCTAGACAATGTTCACGGTTAAATCATTTTTTTTTCATTGGGTACTCCGAAAACTGATTCCCTCGTACAATTACTCATCTATAATATTAAAATGAATTGCAAAATGTGTTGGTAAGTGCATAACACAACCGAGGATCAATTTTGCCAATTATTTTCTCAAAATGTTCATCGAAGTCCAAGAATGGTTTTTACGACGAAAAAAATTCGAATAATCGCCGGGAAAACCCTAAAAAAGCCATTTTTCTATACAAAAATGTTCCGATTCAGATGTAGAGTCAACGGCTGGACCGATTTCACTATTGAAATTTGAAAAAAATACGTGTAAAATAGAAAAATTTAAGAATATTTCATTAATAATATAAGTAAGAGAAAGTTATTAATTCTCAAAAAGAGGATGTAAAAAAATTGAATATCTTATCACATATCTCGGTTAGTTCAGAGCTAGCACGACTATCATCAAATTTTAAATTGAATATAAAATTTTGGTAAGCTTGAATGGACACGTGAGTTTGAAAAAACACGTTATTAACATAACACGTGGTATATTCGATTATGAAGAAGAATACATAGTTTTTTTTTAATTTACAGTTGAAATTCTGTTCTCAAAAATGATAGCTATTAGATGTACAAACTTAAATCGCAGAACTCGCAATTCAGCAAGTCAAAAATATAAAAAGGCATATAAGTCAAACTGATGAGCAACTCGAAGCTCGAAATGAAGTTGAACGGAATCGATGGAGTCGAAATTAACAATATGAAAGGGATGCATTTAACTCCTATCGACCTGTAGTCAATTATAACGTTGAAATAGATTATAGTTCACAGCAAATCGTTGCTATCGGATCAATGAACGTTGAGTGTCGATATTGAAAGGCAAAGTTCAATTGCTATTGATTACAAAATACTAAAAATCATGCGATAAAATATTGTTGAACTGTCAGTTCAAATAGACGCTACAGGTACAGCCATCAAAGCCACTATATTCAATGGTTTCCGGTAATGGACTAAATTGTGAACATTTTTTGAATATATTCATTGGTTTCCGGGAATGGACTAAATTGTGAACATTTTTTGAATTATATTCAGCAAATATCTCATATATTTAATGATGGCATACATGGGACAATTAATTGATACGAAATGATAAAAAAATATTCTATTCAACAATAGAACGGACAGTTCAATACAACGGGAACGGAAAGGTTAATAACTTTCAATACATCAAACGTGTTAATATAGGAATTTTTTGATAGTTCGACTGATTTGAAATAACAGAAACTATTGCAGTTCTGGAGTAAGCCATAATCTCATTGTCTAATATTCATTATAATCACTTTTTATATTGCTTATGATTTTCTGAACGTTTGTATCATATCATTAAGTGTTAATCTATAATATAAAAATGAATTGCAAAATGTGTAAAAATGCGCATAACTCAACAGAGCCTGGACCACTTTTGCCAATTCTTTTTTTGAAATGTTTGTTGAAGTCCAAGGATGGTTTTTAGGGCGAGAAAAATTTGAATTATTGTCAAGAAAACCCTAAAAACAGCCCATTTATTTTCCCATACAAACGTTTTCTGAATAAAATTCAGAGTCAACCGCTGGACCGATTTCACAATTTGTTTTGTTGTGTTTGTTTTTTTCAAGTGGAACATTTAAAAATTGCGTGTAAAGTTATGAAATTTAAGAATACATAATCAATGATATAAATAAGATATAATTACTAATTCTCAAAAAGAGGATGCAAAAAAACTGAATATTTTATCACACATCTTCTTTAGTTAGATCTTGTTTTAGTTAGTTTAGAGCTATCACGACGAATATTGAAACTTCAATAATATAAAATTGTGGTGAGTTTGAAAAAATGAACATACACATTACTAACATAGCATGTAGAATATTCGAATATAGAGAAGAATACATAGTTTTCTTTAATTTACAGTCGAAATTTCGTTTTTAAGAATGCTGGCTATTAGATGTACAAACTTAAGTCGCAGTACTCGCAATGCAGCAAGTCAAAGATATAAAAAGGCAAGTCAAACTGACGAGCCACGTGATGCTCGGAATGAAGTTCCAACAGAATCTATGAAATCGAAATTAACAATATGTAAAGGTTGCGTTTAACTCCTATCGACCTGCATTCGAACATAACTTTAAAATATATCCCAGTTCACAGCAAATCGTTGCAATTAAACCAATGAACGTTGTGTGTTAATATTGCAAGACAAAATTCAATTGTTATTGGTAAGAAAATAATACCAATGATGCGGCAAAATATTGCGCGAAGAGTCAATTCAAATAGACGCTATTGGTATAGCCACTTTATTCATCGGTTTCCGGGAATAGTCTGAATTCTGTACTTTTTTTGACTCATCCAGCAATTATCTCATATAGTTAATGATGAGATATATGGGAAAAGTACTTACTACGAAATTAGGAACAAGCCGTTCAACTATAGAACGGACAGGTTAATCACTTTCAATGCATCAAACCTGCAATGCATGTTCAAGTCCCTGGCTCCACACGGGATAAATAATAAAAACAAGATAGTGTCGCAGAAATAGTAGAACATGTCATTCTGACTTTTTGAAAAATAATCATAAAAAAATAAATGGCCGGACAAAGTCCGCCGGGTCTGCTAGTAATGTATATATATTTCGAATATTTTCTGTAAATAGATATTTTTACCTGTGAGAAAATGGAGACATATTATTTTCATAATTATTATTATTATTTCGCACTGCGATGATTATTCCATGCGACGAGGTTTGCGACAATGCTTATTCAGCCCTGGTAAGGTGCTTTGAAGCGTTACAATTTCAACAACTTATTTTACACGGAAATATATGGCACACAATTTCATGAGAAAAGGAGAATGAAACCGCGATATCAAATAATTTCGACATGCCTGATACCTCTATGCGAGAAGGTCAAGTTATATGCTCTCTACAATAGATTTTGCTGATTGGAAAAAACTGCTTGATATTTTCAATTTCTCATGTATTCATTTCAGTATTGATTCATGTATTGATTCTTCTGATATACATACAGTATTTTCAAGAATTAACAAAGAAAAAAAAATAAAATTATTTTTTTCTTTTTTTTTATGAATTCTTGATGGTACAGTTTGTTCGAAAATGAGCTTGTTTCTTTTTTCGGGGTTTGTTGAAGTTTGTTTTCCTTTTTTCCTCAGTTTTCTGGTGAATTTTGTTATTTTAATTCAAATTTGTTTTTCCCTTAGACAGCTATGGCTTGATGGGTATACTTTATGTATGTTATAAAGTTTCATTTCTCTTTTAAGTTGCTAGAATTATGTATTTTTTGCTTTGTATAGAAAAAATTTCCTTTTACTTTGTACACTTGGAGGAAATAAACTTTTTATTATTATTATTATTATTATTATTATTATTTTACAATGTAATCTGCTGAAATGTAATTATCCTTCAATATTTTCGTTTTCTTATGTATTGATCTATGTATTTATTCATGTATTCATTTATCTGCAATGGATTTTGCTGATATTCAAATATCCCTCATCCTTTTCTTCTTCTCCCCATTTATGTCCATTCATCTATCCATTTCATGTATTTATTACTCGTGAGCAAGATATCGATACAAATATGGATGAACGGGTCCTCAAAATAGATGAACACATTTGAAATTACGGAATTCGATATGAGAATGGTTTCCTCCTCGCATCCGTCGATATTATGTTTGAATGTGATTTTCGATTTGAAATTCATCATTTCTCCTGATGTTTACGTCTGCAGCCCATGAGATATTGGATAAATATTTCATGAACTAAAAAAAAATGCCGTTTACTCACAAATGTATCTACGAAAATGAAATCCTTTTCACGAATATTTCCTATAAATATAACGTATGTTATATATTTTCCATGTGCCATCAATTTCAGCTAGCTGAATTGTATTCACTATACGAGTATGATCACGTAAAATAAGATGATATTTCGAATTATAGCTGGATGGATTTCCATTTGAATTCACTAGAAAATTATTGTCTTTTGTTTGCGTGAATTAATCATGATCATTAGAAGTGATTTAATGATAGAATTGTAATCTGCATAGAACCAGAATTGAGCGTACTTCCACATTTTTCATATAAATTTTTTGTCAATTCATTTGTGAATTTCTGACCTGCAATGATTTCGTTGAAAGGGAATGTTCAAAACATTAAAATATCTCATTGAATAATAAAACATGAGATATAAATTGAAATATTGAGGAAAAAATTAATCGTGATTATACATACGTAATATGTATATATATATATATATATATATATATATATATATATATATATATATATATATATATATATATATATATATATATATATATATATATATATATATATATATATATATATATATATTTGACATTTAACATTGACATTAACATTTGAAAATACCGTATGAGGATATAAGTCAAATAGACATTGCAATTTATCAGATACCTACGGGTATAGAAGATATTTGATTCCATCTACTGATTCCTATAGATGGAATTGTGGAGTATTCATCCCTTCATGTACGTGGTGCGTTTGATGAGTCCCTTGCAGAGCGAAACATATATGTCTCGCACTTCCATCAGGTGTGGCATCGATTTCAATATTTCTCTAAAATTTATCCCTTGAATGACGATGGAGACATCACATCGTTCACGTTCACATATTTAGCTCTACTATAACATTCTTTTGTTTAATTGAAATTTTTTGAATGCATGTTCTAGTGATCCTTTTCTTGAATATTTCATTCAAGGCCATAAGCATATTATTTCCGTACATATATATATATATATATATATATATATATATATATATATATATATATATATATATATATATATATATATATTTTAGGGTGTGTTGCCGTAATGATAAGACTTTCAAAAATATTTGGGATTGTCGGCAAAAGGTGGGCAAATTTAATTTGAGCGACTATTATTCAACTATTCTGTATTTCGAACGGAATTCCGTTCTTCTGTGGGAATATTAAAAATATAGACGAGGTGCAATGACTGTCAATCAGTTCACCTCGGTCAGACGACCCACTGTCAAAAAGGAGGTTAGCTATCCATAGAAGTGATGCCAGATTACAACCGCAAAGATACGCACTTGTAAATCATTCATCTCCATACGAGCATCACTTTGATTTTGAAGAAGTAAAAATTCTCTCCGTTGAATCTAACTATAAAAAGAGAACCTTCTTGTAGATGTGCTAAATCAAGAATACTCCTAATAGCATCAACGAAATAACAGGTGTTGAGAGCTTTATTTGTGTTTATAGCTACCCGTTATTGTTGAATGAGCCTGGCCAAATTTTCAATAGCTAGGACCATCGATCGTGTTCTGATTGTTTTCTGTGTCAATACAGATTTGTACGTTGATGTGTAATACTATACGTTTTATGATTTAACTTCGCTTTATGAGTTTGTTTTACATGTCATTAATCTTACATTGTTGAGCACTGTCTCCATTATATTGCAAGTGACTGTTTTGCGACTTCTGTGTCGTTTTTGTTGGTTGATTGACTTATGTCAATTAATTTTCCTTTTACACAAATTGTAACTAATTCATTAAGACCTTGTCTATATTTTTAGTAGGTATTCCTGAAGAAAAACGAAATTCCGTTCGAGATATAGAATTTCCGACGTTTAGTCGTTCAAATTAGTTCTGCAGACCTTTTGCCGATAATCCAAAATATTTTTGAAAGTATATATATATATATATATATATATATATATATATATATATATATATATATATATATATATATATATATATATATATATATATATATATATATATATATATATCTTGAAATTGATTTAGTGCCTGTTTAAGATATTTCATTTTGAATGTTTTTAGCAATAACAGGCTTTTTTGATATGAAAAAGTTTATTTTTGTTGACGTTTCGTTGTTATATTACAACTTTTTCAAAACTTATTATCAAACATCAATTAATTATGAGTTCGACAATGTTGTAATATAACAACGAAACGTCAACAAAAATAAACTTTTTCATATCAAAAAAGCCTGTTATTGCTGAAAACTTTCAATATATATATATATATATATATATATATATATATATATATATATATATATATATATAGTAAATACTGAGACTCTTAATCGAAATATCGAAATATTTCAAATAAAACTCTCAGGGAGCTGTCTACACAAATGTTGTCAACGAGAACGAACCCATCACTTTCGAGAGTGAATATTAAGAGCGTTTCGAAAAATTCATCGAACTTGTTGAATGATAATAGGATACAATTGTTTCATCATTATTATGAATCATCAGTCCATATTTAATCAATCAATCGAGAATCGATGACTTTCAAAACGAACATAGGTCCCATACCCAATTAAGAGAAGTTGTAGAGAGTGAAATACTCACGTAGGCTCTCTCTATCGGCGAAAGGACGAATAAACACTCCCTAGCGTTCAAGATTCCTACTCATGACAACGAGAGTGCGAGTGGAAGGCTTTGTAGATATTTCATTCGAACACAACAGAAAATTGTCTGAAATGTGTACGATTAATCCCATGCCTAATCGCTCCAGATCACGCCCAGGCGGGCAAAAGTGTAGCTAGTTCAAAGATTCACAGGTAATTCAATACTAGTAAATACTGAGACTCTTAATCGAAATATCGAAATATTTCAAATAAAACACTCAGGGAGCTCTTTTCGAAACGCTCTTAATATTCACTCTCGAAAGTGATGAGTTCGTTCTCGTTGACAACATTTGTGTAGATAGCTCCCTGAGAGTTTTATTTGAAATATTTCGATATTTCGATTAAGAGTCTTAGTATTTACTAGTATTGAATTACCTGTGAATCTTTGAACTATATATATATATATATATATATATATATATATATATATATATATATATATATATATATATATATATATATATATATATATATATATATATATATATATATAAATATATATTTATATATATGTATATAACGGGTGATTTTTTAAGAGTTAAGTTTTTCAGGTAGGCGCACTGGTTGGTAATGGCATCCAAACGTCATTTCTGAAGTGAAAAGTTTTCAGTATACTCTGGCATTTCATCATGGAAAGACTTACAAACGAGCAATGATTGCTAATTTTCGAAATCTGTTTACGACCTTATTATGTTCGTCATAATCGACCTGGTTAATCAACAATTCGTGCTGTTATCGACAAATTTCACATCAAGTTAACCTTGTCCGACATAAAACAATTATCCCGCAAGCGTACAGTGCGTACCGACGATAATATTGCAGATGTAGCGTACATTGTTAATAGTACGGTGCAATTAGACCAAAACCTCAACATCCAAAGTAAAAGTTTCCCCCCAACTTTAAATTGTTTTATACAGTCCACATATTGTTTGGTAAAAAGTTACACCAATTTAAGCGTCGGGTTTGGGAAGGAGGGGGGGGAGAAGTAGGCAAATTAGTAGTTTTTATCAGTTTTTGGTAAATTTTTCGAAAACTAGGCGGTTCAGGGCAAAATGAGTGGTATACAAAAATAATATAAATTAAATTGCGAACAAAAATAGTCCTATGCGTTATTTGGCTAAAGTGAACGGTTTCTGAGTTACAGAGGATGTAAAATATAAATTTGTCGTATTTTTCAGATTTTTTGAAAAAATATTACGGGATTTTGTTTGGTAAATTGCGGTTTTAGTGACCGGTGGTATGTTAGTGATAAGCCCTTGAAGAAACGTCAACCTCACCACCTTATCAAGGGGCGCTACTTTTTTTGGGGAAAAGAGGCTTCCACAGGCCTAGGCCATATAAACCTGTGGTACGGAGAAACCCACTCATTACTATTCAGTCCTCTTCAAACATAGCATCTTCCTCTTCTAGATCTTCGTCTATGATGTTCGTGTCCCTGTTATCACATCCAAGGCCTGAGCAATTACCGCATATGCTTGAGCAGTTTAGACCACTCTTTCTGCACTCGCAGTTACGGACGCATTCGTCTTTGCAATTGCACACTATGAGCGAAAGTAATTCCTGGGGAGCTGCAGGACGTGCTGTTGTAATTGGTCTCAAGTGTTCGCCAATCTTCTTCCACCCCCACTCGGACGGATTCTTCTTCTCATTCAGCCACTGCTGCACCTGGTGGTTGGTTCTAAATGAATGCTGCCTGGAAGCTGCTGAAGTGGGGGGAAGTGCAGCCAACTTGAACAATGAATGTATAGGCTGCTTTGCAATAGCCTGCAAATAGCACTGGTAGCGAAAACAATCCAGATCTTCAGTGTTCTTTGCTCCAAACATCGCAAGGAGGAAATGATTTCCGGCGTCAGCCACTGCACTGGGGTCAGATTTAGGGTCATTGAAAACTTGAAGTTTTGTTCGAAGAGCGTTGTTGGATTGCACTTTCTTATACGATGTAATTTTCCCCTTCTTGTAGATAGCTGATACAGTGTCACATCCAATGAAGGCGTATATTGCTAAGAGTACACCTTTCATATCCCCAATGCCTCGCTGAATGTCAGAAATACTGTATAATTTTTCCTGCTGATTGCCTTTTTTGGGCATCATCATTTTCAATTTGTTTCCTGAGGGTGCATGAACAGACAACAAGACTAGTAAATCTGTGTCATCACCAATTACACAAGTTTCAACACCTTTCCTTGCTTCATCGATCGCTGTTAAAACTATTAATAAGTCAGCGTCTCCCGATGCTTGATGAACTGTGCAACCACTTCTTTGCAAGTGCACTTTGAGGAGAGTAATTAGGCCCATTTTGTTCCTAGGGTTAGCCAGAAATTCACTTTGATTAATATTTGCATGGATTGATTCTTCTACTTTCACTGAAATTTTAGTGTTAAAGCGAGATCTGCGTAAGTGTTCTTCATCTTTTGTGTTTGCTTGCTCGTGTCCATCAAAAACGACAGTTGCTGGCCCATAATGAGTTATTATATAATCTTTGTATTAGTCACAAATCTGTCCGAAGGTAGCTGGGCGCCGCCAGACAACCCGATGAAGGAGGTGACCTCCATCAATGATGTAGGACACTTTCCCTGAATCTGGGGTGATTGGCGAATCATTTAAATCTGGAACCAAAACAGTCACCATTGAAGATTTGCTTCCCTTCCTCATCAAGCCAGATTCGTCGAAGAGGGATGGAGGATAAGCACATAATTCAAATTGGAATATTTCTCGAAGTCTCTCATCACTTCTGACTGTGCACACCATCCGATGTAAGAGAGTGTTAGGGTTCACACATACAGTGTTGTTGTTAATTGTCATAGACTTGGTGATAGAGGCTATCGACTTAACAGCTAACTTTCTTTTTAAGTGTATCTCATTGAATGATCTGTTCTGAATCTCTTCCAAGGCTAGTGTTCCAACTTCAAACGCTTTATCGCAGTTCACGTTTTCATCCGCTACGATGCCTGTTGATAATGAAGAGAGTTCTGGTGTTTTGGAAAACGGATTGTGCTCCTCAAGCCATGAAATAAAAGTTTGTAAGTCCGTACGATTTCGTTTATGCCTTGCCTCTCGGAGCTCCACGTGCTGCTCTGAAGAAACGCTGCGCACACCTGCAAATTCTTCCATTGCCTCACACACCCGAGAACAAGCTGGCATGGAGTTGCTCCAAGTTGCAATGGTTGTCGCTTGGACTTCAATACGATTGTATAATATAACTTTTTAATCAAATTTTTAATAATTTATTTATTACATAGTAGTTATAACTATATTTTTCCAAAAATCTAAAAAATACGACAAATTTACATTTTACACCCTCCGCAACTCTGGAACCGTCCACTTTAACAAAATTATGCTTGGAACCATTTTTGTTTGCAATTTAATGTAGATTATTTTTGTATACCATACTTTTTGCGCTAAATCGCATAGTTTTCGAAATACTAAACAAAACTGATGAAAACTAGTAATTTTCCAACTTCTAACCCCTCTCCCCCCCAACCTGACGCTAAAACCGGTGTAACTTTTTAACAAATAATATGTGGACTGTATAGAACAATTTGGAGTTGAAGGGAAACTTTTACTTTGGATGTTGAGGTTAGGCCGCTTTTTGGACTAATTGCACCGTACTATAATGAGAATCGTGAAATGTGAATTCGTCGATAATTTAACGTGTTTATTTCGGTTTGAAAGCCTCTAAACTTCAACTTCTGCAACAATTGATGCCGAATGACCTAGCACACCGGCCCATTTTTGATGAATGGGCCTTAGAACAGCTTAATGAGAATCCGCTGTTTTATCGAAAAATTGTGTTCAGCATTTGATGATTGTCATTTCTGTCTTAACGTATATGTAAATAAACAATACTGTCTCATCTGGAGTGACGAAGAGTTAAGTCGTTAACATAAAGTGGTTAGTGTATGTGGACAAGCTGAACACGATTGAAGCCTTACAGGATAACATAACACGCGCAATTCGTGGGATACAGGCCGAAATGCTCGAAAAAGTCACGCAAAATTGGACCTTCCGAATGGACCATTTGATACGGAGCCGCGGACAACATTTACATGAAGATATTTTCAAGATGTGAATAGCAAAGGCCAAGTTTTCAATTTCAATAAAAATGTTGAACATACGGTGGAAATTAAGTGTTTAATTCGATTAAAAAAAACTACGCTTGAAAAATCGATCATTATATATATGTATATATATATATATATATATATATATATATATATATATATATATATATATATATATATATATATATATATATATATATATATATATATATATATATATATATATATATATATATATATATATATATATATATATATATATATATATATATATATATATATATATATATATATATATATATACTCATGCTTGTAAATGGGTACTGAGAATCTTAATCGAAATATCGAAATATTTCGAATAAAAATCTCACGGAGCTGTCTACACAAATGTTGTCAACGAGAACGAACCCATCACTTTCGAGAGCGATTTATTAGAATATTAAGAACGTTTCGAAAAATTCATTGGTCTTGTTGAATGATAATAGGATATTATTGTTTCTTCATTATCATGAATCGTAAGTTCATATTCAATCTATCAATGAAGAATTGATGACTTTCAAATAATAACCAATACCAATATGAGGGGAACAGTTCTCAGTGAAACTTCGCTTGAGCTCCCCCTATCGGAGACAAGACGCATAAGCTTTCCCTAGCGTTTTATATTCCTATTCATTATTCATTCAAAAATTGATTTGTTGATACTGAACATGTGGAATGCTACCGACACCTGTATGAAACTGAAATAAAAATTTGGATTAAATTGGTCGAAAAAAATGCATAACGAAAACGGACCTCTTTACTATGAAAAAGGAGCGTTATTGCTGAATAGTTTTCAATATTGCTCACGAAATGAGCAACAAGCACATATATCTTATATATCATAAAAACATCAAAATTTTGTGTAGGTATATGAGGAAATATTTGGGTGTTGTAGTTTGACACAACACACCCTGTAGATGCATAGAACCGATATATCGATATTTTATATAGAAATAAACTTTCTATCGATGCATAATTCGTTAATAATTATTCACTGTAATTCTTAATCTATCTTGCTCGGCAAAATACCTACTACTCAACAAGTTAAATCAATATCTCGAGGAGCGTTTGTCATGATAATAACAACAATAATTAACGTTTGTCGTTCAATAATTCTTTTTTTTTTTACAGAACGTTTCGGTTACCGTGAGCATCTTGACGCTGACTTTCATCTCTATTGATCGATGGTACGCAATTTGCTATCCCCTGAAATTCAAGTCGACTACGGGAAGAGCCAAGACTGCTATAGGGATAATATGGTTTCTGTCACTTTCAACGTGTAAGTTACAATTTGTTGTTTCATCTGTTATATCTGTATTTTCCTTGCGATAATTCAATGAAAATAATATTTTACGTGGATGTATACCTAGTGAATAATTAATATACAACCATAGAGCATCCCCCCAGAAAACCATCGACAAGGGAGAATGCAGGGGTGGTCTTTGTTTATAATAGATTGAATGAAATATTTTTCGCTGTTTTTCTAAGTGAATAGGAAAAATTCTTTGTAATAGTGGTTTCATTTTCGATTAGCTTATCAATAACGAAGGGTTTATAACCATTGTTAGCATTAATTATTTTTATCATACAAACTTCTTTTCTCAAATTATCAGCGGAACAACGGAAGCGAAGTATTCTATGAACTAATGAACGAAAGGCACTCATATTAATTTTTTTCGACTGACAACTTGAGTTGTGTATCAATATGTCTGAATAAGTTGGTTTTCTGTGAATGTCAAAAACTAGGAGATGAATTGAACGACTTATATGTAAATCCAAAAAGCTAATAGCCGGGTTAATTTCTGATTCCAGAGTGAAATTAATTGAAGGATAGAATAATTCAAAAATTTCAAAAAGAAGGTTAATCGCCTATCTGTACCAATCCATATACAAAATACATCGTCGACATATCTTCTCCAGAAAAAATCATTCTTGGTTGAACAATTTTGTCTGCATTGAAAAAGGTGTTTTCGAAATGTGTCATGTAAATCTCCATCTGAAACGGACAAAACGGAGAACCGAAAAATTCCGTGAAAAAACCATGGTTCAACAACTGTACAGAAGATAGAACCTTCAAAAGGATTATCAGTAGACTAAAAAGTGGTCATACTAAGTCATTAACTTATCTCCACAGAACAGGTGTGAAAGATACTCCAGTATGTGAATGTGGAGAAAATGGTACATTAGAACATCTCATTTTCAATGAAGTATTTTCAGGCATCATTGTACACAACTACTAGCTCGAAACTCGACTATTACTGAATATAAGCAGTCATATAATCTATGTTTTCTATAATCACTTAAGAATATATAAATTCATAGAGCTGCAAACAATCATATCAGATTAATCAAGTTGGAGATTCGATATTGTCATGGCGGTTTTGAGGATTGATAGATTTTTGTAGCTGATGTGAATTGGGTACTGCAGATCACTGGGCCATGTGAAAACACTCGTAATTAGATTGATTTGAACTCGTTAGAGCTACTTCATATTGTAATATTTTATCTACCATTCAATTTATATTTTCACTTTATCATTGAATAATAATGAAATTTTTAATCTATTATAAGAGCATTCTTTTCAATTTTGAGTTCTGAAATTTGTGTATAGGTAAAATTGAGATATCATGTATCCTGTTGGCTAATCATGTTTGTCAAGGTCAAATTGTTTCATATATTAAAAAACTTCCAAATATGATATAAACAATCAGATATGATACTCCTCGTACAAATTAAAATTTTTCATATTCGACCTGGATATTTTCAGCATGCCATTCAATTTCGATTGTGAATCAGTCGAACCAGAATTGCCGCTCGAACTGATTGAGTTCCAATGTATCACTAATTTGAAGCACTCTTTTCTCACCTCTTCTGAAATGCACTTCTACAAGACCTTGTCAAAATCGAGTTTCCTGATCCTGAAATCTAACGCTCTGATGATAATTTCCATGTTTGCATCTTCCTACACGTCCTACGTCCGAATTGACGGTGTTGAATTCGAACGACTTAAAACTAGAGCCAGCGCCAGGCAAGGTTGTATATTATCTCTGCTATTGTTCAACATATACATTGAATACATCATGCGGATAGTTCTAGGAGACTGGGACAAGGAAATATTTATAGGAGGTCGTAAGTTGTCAAATCCACGATATGCGGATGATACCACTCTCTTAGCCTCAACCAAAGATGACATAGAGACTCTGTTTTGTCGTCTGGAGACCACAGCTACGGAGTTTGGACTCGCTATTAACCGCGATAACACCAAAATTATGAACGTGGATCGCATTAATATCAACCAGGTAAACGTTCAAAACATTGCGGATGTGAAGTAGTCAACAGCTAAGTATATCTGGGTTCCTAAATCTCAAACACTGGCAGCTGCGAGGACGAAATCCGGAGGCGTTGCGCCATAGTAAGATCTTCAGTGGAAAAGCAAAAACACATAGGTTCGACTTACGAGATGCCTGGTCTTTCCAATCTTCTTGTACAGGGCTGATACATGGACGTTGAGGGTGCAAGATCGTCGCAAAATGGATGCGTTATAACTGAGATGGTGGGATGATTGATCATAATCCTGTGGACTACACATCGAACCAATGCTCGGGTCAGACGGAGCTTAAAATCAAAGAGAGGTTATGGTCGACTGTGCAACTGTGAATCCTTAAATTCTTTCATATAACCCGAAACGAAGACTCTATCAAACGATTGGTGATCCAAGAGGAAGTCGAGGGCAAAAGATCGCGTGGGCGCTTTTCAACAAGGTGGACAGTTCTGATAAAATCTGTGACGCATTCCAGCATTAATGAAAACTGTAAAGCCACAAAGCATAGACTAGTGTTGCGCCGGATTGCGTGACAAGCAGTGGCGTAAGACCGAGACTAGTCCACGACCACTCTGTTAAGAATGAAGAACTGAGAAGAAGAAGAACTTCCTACATCTGTGAACAGGTGTTCACAGATTGACTTATCACCATTTAGCTTTACTACTGCGAATCAGCTTATCCCAGTTTCTATCAGATTATTAACTACATTTTTGGAAGTTCAGTCACAGTTTCATCTGTCACATACACCTTCACACTCATCTAAAGAATTATGCATTTTCTAACTCCTTTCTACTTTTTTTACCATTGTATTATATGTAAGTTGTGTGCGATAAAATAGAAATAAATTTATTCACTGATAAAAATGTGCTCTACTTAATTTTTTTGTGGCCCGCCTGAATGATTTTTCATTTAACCAGGCCTACCGCTCCGAAAGTTTGCCAATTTTGATAAGAAACACGGATTTTATATTCAATAATTGACTTTTATTCAGTAACTACTCAAATCTCAACACGATTTGTTCTATCGATTTGAATATTTTTCGTCTCTGAATTCAAAATTGAGATCTGATTTTAATCCTATTGAGTGTAGTTAAAGTGTGTGTCATTTCTGAATTTGGCCCTAAATGTGGTGAGCATATTTCGTAACCGGTAGTCCGGACTCTCAATTGAACGGCCCTATTATATATGAGAAGAATGGTTTATATGCAGGAGGGGTCTGTTCTAAATAAGAGACGGCATTGACGTCTACGTTAATGGGTCTGAGAATTTCTATGTGTATTGTTTTCATGACTTGTATTGTATGCCCTTTCATATTAAGCTATTTTTAGCCTTTGAATCTAATCCAAAATAATCTTTCATTCGGATTATCATTGTGTCGATTCTCTGAGCACGGATTATGTGTTATTGTATTTTCTACCACTGGCTCTTCGACAAATTTCACCGGAATCGATCGGTATGCAATATCGGAATCCTTGGGAAATTATTATCGGATTATAATTATCGGAATATTTATTATTGTTATCGGAAATTATTCGGATGCAAATCGCAATTCTTGGAAAAGATGTTCTTAGATTGAATCTTGGGGGCTGATAATCGTTGTAATTTTATTTCAACAATTGAATGTAAAAGTTTTCTGGATTTCGACACTTTTATTGATGAATGTGTCGACTTACTGTGAGTTAACTGTGGCGATTTACCTTGACTATAGCTTCTTTGGCGAAATAAAATTGTATGTAACAAATATAAGTATATTGAGGGGTGGGTGTAGATCTAAGCTCTATGACTTCATACTCACTTATGTGTAGGAAATTATAGGATCTTTTAGGACAATTGAAATTTAAAATTATTGGAATAATATTTCACAATAAACATTTGAAATAATTCTTCAAATGTAGATCTATGAGAGTTACTTCGCTATTACGGAATAATGACATTTTAAAATTTCAACTGAGCTCCCAATTCAGGTAAATTCGAGATGAAGATTTTTATCAAGCAGAAGAAGAAATATGCTAGTTTCATTTGATCACGTTTTATCACATCGGATTTCTCGAGTTTATCTTTATTTTCTTGTTGACATTTCAATTTGTGAGATACTATTCCCTTTTTAAGTTTTGCTCTTTCCCCAACCAGCTTTTATTTAATATAGTCCTCCATATCGTTCTCAATCTAAAATGAAAAATACTATGGAATAAATGAAATGTTATATTGCGTTCAGTCCAATTATAAAAATATCTAGTTAAAAAGATATTAACCGAATGTATAAGAAACAGAGTGGCTGTCAAAAGCTTATAGGTATCATTCTCCGAATCCGTACCAATATCTATTAAATATTGATGAACACTACATTCAAACCTCCTTTAAGTTGTATTCTATTATGTTTTCAGTTAGAAAAAAAAATAGATACACAGCCATAAAGATAGGCAGACAGACAGACTGACAAAGTGCAGTTTTAATACTAATAGGGTTTTTACTATTTGGTTTTGGAACCCAAAAATGAAACGACAACACAAAGTATTTCGATTAATTCCAAGATATTGTATTAATATTAATATCCTGTCCAGATTTCAAGTAACACTAAGATATGTAAGTATGTATAAACATAGCGCAATAAAGTTTCTGATACCAAAGGTTTTACACCTCTGACCTGATTTCATGTTCATATTTCAACAAGTTAATGCAAATTGAAAAAGATTATAAAAATATAAGTAAATCTACACGAAATTATTTTAAACTTTTGTCAAAATGATCTTCACAACAATAAACCTCATTTTTTTCACAAAAAGGGTCTAACCTCTTCATGGCATTCAACCAATTTTTTCGTATTTTTGAGTCCATTGGAACTAGGAAAAACAGTTTTTCCGGTGTCTTGGTAGTAGTACTTGTACATTTTGGCACAGCACAGGATTTTCGAGGACTAGGTTTGGACATATGCAATGATTTTTAGGAAAACGTAAGGCATCGGTACGGATGAGCGCGAACGGACACAGCGATTGCTGGAAAATTCACTTCAAGAGGCGCGAGCGTGGGCCGACGGCGGTCACAAACTCATTTCATTTCATATTATCTGAGGAATTAATTAACGTATCTAAATAATTCTCTCACATATATTTTTTATTTTTGACAGATAATGTATTACGCTAAAATTCAAAATTAGTGAGCATCCTCCATTATGTGTGAACAACACTGAATGCCAAAACTAACCAAGCTGGCATTGAATAAACACAGTATATTCAAAATTTCATCCATTGCAAACCAACACTTTGAGAATTATAACTAGTCGAAATTTCTCAATTTGGCACAATGGCTGACTGATCATCAAAACTCTGATGCGTTTATGGCAGACATAAAAACTAGAACACAACCAATTCAGTGTACGAATCAAGGAAAAACTGAATTGTTTTGTCACTTTCAATACACAACTGCATGAATAACATTGTAAACCGGATATATAAGAACACAAAACATGTTCTATTGAATATATATATATATATATATATATATATATATATATATATATATATATATATTTTATATAATAATCTTTATTTGAGATTCTCGTAATAAGGTAAAACAATAGTTACTATACTAATTTTGAGATCTATCTTTTCAATTATGTTTCCTAAACAAAGATAATAATTTGCTCACAAAGACCGTAGCCTGTTGTGAGTACGAATAATGTTTATTTATTATTATCTGCTATATTTAATACTTACATACATATCAAAGTATCTATTTTAATGATTCAAGAAAAGACTTATTAATCTAACGATTTGATAACAATATTGAGGAGAAGCGGATATCAATATTATAAAAATTTGTACACTATCATATATTGTTTTACAACCATTTTTGCTTTTAAATGTTCACCAGTCGATTAATCATACATCTGTCCTTTGTTTTCATCCAGTTCTTTATGGCAGACTTGAATTTTTTAATATTAATCATATTCTTTACTTCAAATGGCAATTCATTATAGATTCTTGGTGCCAAATAGGAATAGCTACGAAGACATATAGATTTTCTGTATATCGGAATTGATAAAGAGTTCCTGCTATATCTAGTATTCACTCTATGTTCTAAAAAGTAACTACTGTCTATTTTCTTTTTCGTGAAGATTAGCAGAGATTGAACAAACAGCTGTCGTATATCCAGAATGTCAGCCTCTTTATACAGAAAGTCAGTAGGATATCTGATATCTTTTTTATGAAGGATTTTCAGCAACCATTTTTGTTGAATTTCGAGCTTTTTTATTGCTGTATCATAGGCACCACCCCACGCTACAATACCATATCGTATCAGAGACTCCGCCAGTGCTTTGTAAATTATCGTTAGATGTTTTATGTCTAGAATAATTGACAGTTCTTTAAATTTGGATATTAATCCTCTAAGCTTACCAATTAAGCTTCTGACGTGAGAATCCCATTTAAGGTGCGAATCTAGTATAATTCCTAAATATTTGCATTCGTATGTGCAAGCAATGTTAAATGACTTTTCTCTTCCTATTTTAATTCTCAGTGATTCATTCGGTGGAAGTAAGCGCTTATCTACAGCAAAAGGAATGTATTTCGTTTTATCGATATTAATGGTTAAGAGGTGATGCCTTAACCAATTATAGACATTCACAAAATCAGATTCAGCTTTGGTTTTGATATCGCTCCAGTTTGCTCCTGAGTAAACTATCGCAGTATCGTCTGCAAAACTGATAATCTTACCTTCACTCTCCGACAACAAAAGTTTATTTATATAGATTGTGAATAGTATTGGCCCTAATATTGTTCCCTGAGGTACTCCATATTCTATTATCCTTGTATTACTGAATGTATTGTTCACCTTCACTGTTTGGTTTCTATTTGATAAGTAGCTTTTAAATAACGTCAGATGGACACCATTAATTCCAATCTCTTCTAGAAGTCTCAAAAGTGTTGTATGATCAACAGTGTCGAACGCTTTTGCTAAGTCTATTAATATACACAAGGCAAAGTCGCTATTGTTGAAAGATTTATAAATATGCGTCGTTAATTCAATGACAGCGTCTACAGTGGACTTATTTTCTTGAAATCCAAATTGCAGTTCAGAAATAATCTTATTAACTTTCAGAAAAGTTTGTAGCCTAATTTTTATAACTTTTTCAACAATTTTTGATAGAACGGGAAGTATGGATACAGGCCTGTAGTCTGTATCCATACAGATATCCATAATATATATATATATATATATATATATATATATATATATATATATATATATATATATATATATATATATATATGAATATATGCATATATAAGAAAACAAAATTACAAAATTACTCTCAGTGAATGAATCAGTGTATCTGCATATGTATATCATAATGAGATAAAAGGTGTGGGAAGCTACCTTGATATGATTATGTTCAGAGGTGATATCGACATTGAAATAATTAAAGCGCAGGAATCCTCAACTTGCGAATTCAATAGACTGAGGAGCATTTACCGTCCAGAGTTGGCAGAAATTTTAGTATCAAACCCTCCGAGACGAACCCATATAAACAACTGTAGCCAAACGATCAAAAAGTACTACCGGAAAAAAGAAGATATCAACCGATAAAAATTGAGAAAGCTTCAAAGATGAAGAGTGAGCTTCAAGAAAATACGTTGTTGGAAGTCAAGAAGTGGAAGATACCGTGAAGGGAAGAATGAAGGATAATTACGAATAGAATTGAGATGCCATCAAGAACAAAGTTGATAAGGTAAAAAATCAAGTCTTCAAACTCCGTTTTTATAACACAAAAAATTTTATGATCCAAGTAATAACAATTCGGTTGATTTATTCAGTTCCTCTTGAAAGGAATTTTTGTTTTGAGTTATCATGTGATTAGCTAACCTACCAACATATTATAGTGAACATATTATTTTAAAAATGTCTTATGCTTTGAATTTAAGAGATTGACTTGGCTATCGCGCGGAAACAAAATGTATTTCACAAGCAATACATATTGTATTGAATGAAATTGTTTGAAGCAATTGCCTGGTCAATTTATTTAATTTGAAACATAAAATATGTTATCAGATGAGCTTACTGCGTAATAACTCAAGACAAAAGATCCTTCAATTGGAGTCTGAATAAATTACTTCACTTTGTGAAACATCGATCTCACAACTTCTTAGGGTAGAAAAACTGAGACAACAGACTTGGTTTCTTGACAAATTTCGTTTTTTATGGTTTTATGGCATATGGTTTTGAATATCTATATATATATATATATATATATATATATATATATATATATATTTTTTTTTTGAAAGTTTTTAGCATTAACAGGCTTTTTTAATATGAAAAAGTTTATCTCTGTTGACGTTTCGTTGTTATATTACAACTTTGTCAAAACTAATGAATTAATTCATTAGTTTTGACAAAGTTGTAATATAACAACGAAACGTCAACAGAAATAAACTTTTTCATATTAAAAAGCCTGTTAATGCTAAAAACTTTCAAAATAAATACCTCAAACAGGAAATAAATCAATTTCAAGATATATATATATATATGTATATATATATATATATATATATATATATATATATATATATATATATATATATATATATATATACGTTTATAACTTCGTATTGTATAGAATCTTTGGACTCAAAATCATGAACATCTAATTCCAAAAACCGTCACACAAGTTTACCACATGAAAATCGTGTTATCTCAGGCAGAGTGAATTCAAAATTGGTCATGTCGTAGTTTCCGATAAAAATATAAAGGAAATTTCAGGTGTCAGAACTCACTAAGCCGTCTTCGAATTGGATTACTAACTTCTCCAAATAAAATTTAATTTTCAATCCCAATTAAAAATAAAAAATTTCGACCTGAAAAGTTCAAGCCGGATCCTGAATATCTGAAACGCCACAAGGAATCCTCACAAAGAACGTGCAGAAAGCCATAACACTAGGGCTACCTCCTCGCACCAGGAAACATCAATGGTAGAAAGCAATTCGCGACCAAGCAGTGGATAAGGAAATAACTGCGTGGAAAAAATTCAAAGGCCATGAAATTGAAATAACTGGGAGAACCTCCTTCTTACTCATAAACAGGCCTCTGAAGCAATTAGAAGAGTGTACACGGAGATATGACAATAATGGTTCTCACGAAATACATTAGTTTAAACAGGTTATTACTACAATTTTTCAGATCGAAAATAAGATTTTATAAGACTAAACATTTTGTTTTAAATTGCGAAATTGATACAGATATATGTGTAAATATAATAATTATTAAAAAATTATTAACATAGTTCTAAAACAATATCCAACACTCATTCGAAATACTTGTTTTCTTTTTGACAGTGCGCAATGGTTGGTAATGACAGTGCATAATGGTCGGTAGCAGTGCTCAAGGTTGGTAATGTCGTCTATTCTAATTCTCTGAACAATAGAGAAATAATTCATATTTCATATAGGTCGTGCACAAAATCAATTATTTACTTATATTCATTTTGTTGCAGTATAATTTCGACGCTGAAAATATTATCTAGAATGAAAACGTCAAGTAAAAAATATTACCCCATATCACTCTGTGAACGAAACTGATAAAACGAACCTTAAAATTTGGGTTCATAGTCTGCCTTAATTGTGATATTTGATCATTCGTTATAATAGGGCACCTATACATACCTAAAATATTAAGTACGTGAAAATCACCAGTGCTGAACAAGTATTTAATGACAAAGCCTATTGCATAGTCTCGCTACTTTGTTGAAAGTGATGTATAAGTATATTTTAGCAACATAATGCCGTCCCTTATAATAGATTTATTTATAAAGATCGCTTGGCGCCATCGACATGATTTTTTTTACCAAGGAATTTTAATTAACAATAGCTTTCTTGAAAAATGTGTAGTTGATTTATCCCATATAACTTCTCCCATATTATGAAATTCCCTGATCCGCAATCGAGCGGATAATACAAAAATGAATTTTTCAATCTAACACATACGACAAAGTCCAGCAAAGAAGCCATGATGAAAGCTGGGGTCTGTTATGGGTTGCATTACTCACATCAAATTACTGACCATACGCCCCTGCTCATCTCAAAAACTAACATGTTTTATAAAAGTGTCTTAAGAAGTAAAATTGCTTTATACCGACTGCAATAGTGGCAGGATGTATTTATAAAGTGGA
Organism: Henosepilachna vigintioctopunctata; assembly: GCA_030704895.1. NCBI lineage: Eukaryota > Metazoa > Arthropoda > Insecta > Coleoptera > Coccinellidae > Henosepilachna > Henosepilachna vigintioctopunctata. The sequence goes on along the minus strand of JARQZJ010000112.1, from coordinate 478,355 downwards.
TGCTATGTTTTCAGGATTGATGAGGATGTTCTTTGGGAGCCATTTGGCATGCATAATGAAAACCGAACTAATTGATACAAAAATATCTTATATCTTACAATTTTTGCATAAAATCAACATTTTAAAACATATCTCGAGTACTAAAGAACGGGTTTGGCGTATAAAAATGCATAACCTAGTAAGTGTGATATTCAGGCCAATTTTCAAAATTTGAAAAGTGTATATTATTGACGTGTCCTTTCAAAATTTTTCCATATTTTTAAATATTCTGCACGGAAATTATTTTTTCGCAGATAAAATTCATTTTACTGTTCGCCAAGTATAAACTCTCTTGTAGTTTATTATTGTGCTACATTACGTTTACTCCATGATGTTCATACTGTACCGCCTTTAACATTTTAAAGCAACTTGAGTGATGAAATACTCTCAAGCAAAACAGATTACTCCTAATAACGTAGCAACATGCAATAAAAGCGTTGCAATTGAGCCAATAAGGTTACCCTTATTAAACAATGTTTTATAAGAGTTTCATTACTGTTTCATAATTGATAGAATAATCTAGTTTTATAACGGTCCCCTACAAAGCAACTCTATAGGTGTTATATAATAATCATTTTGCGGCTCTGTAAAAGTTTTTGGGGCGGTTTTATAACTCCTCTCACAGCAGTAATGAAACAGGCCTTGGACTAAATTGTTTTATAAACCTGTGCCCATTTTGGCTTTGTAAGTGTTGTTTAAGCGTTTTGAAAATGTTTATAGAAACAGACATGTTTTAAAACAAATGTTTTGTAAACGTTCTCTCGGCTATAATAAAACATTCAATTGTTAGTTGGGACTAGAGATATTTGCAGAATTTCCAGAGAAAAATGAAAAGGATACCAAGCGCCCAGTCTGTGCTTTAAGAAATCCAATGGTACGTTGGAAACTAACACTAAAAATAACTGTTAGCCGAATATTTTATCACCCTTCCTAACTGCAATACAACCCAAAAAAAACTTAGGTTGAACTTTTCGGTGTTTACGCATCTAGACTCGCATGCTCCTGATGTGAAAGAGATTACGGAAATTATCAAGCAACTCGAAAACAAAAAAGCAGCAGGAGAAGATGAAATAATTGCGGAACTCTGGAAACTGAACGATCCTATCCTGACGGAAAAACTGTTGTTGTCCTTTAGTACTGAAAAAAATTACCAAATGAGAAATTTCGTAGAATAATGAGGATAAAACGACTCATCATAAATCTTTATAAAAGAAGCTTCACTAGGAAGTCCTATACTGAGAGCCGAATTCTGTCCTTTTGTTGGTAATGCCTCAACCGAATATCAGCTGATGATCATCTAATTCTCTCCATTAGTTTTTCTTTTGACGTCGACAGACACATTCTTTCCAGTATTTTTCCAACATGAATCCATTTTCTTCTTGTAGCACCATCGATGTACCTTGTTGTATTTTCGGAACCATTACATATTGTTTCCGTTCTTATGTTCGCTAGATATATAGATATTCAGTTATTGTGAATCACCCCCATTCATTTTTCTGTATTATCATCCTCACTTGCTTGTTGTGGAAACTCGGAATGCTTGAAATCATTGTTTATTTTCTATGTAGTCTTAGGGAGGTTAGCTTTGAACTACTTGTCGCAGAAGAGTATGTAATTCTATGTGAATTTCTTGAATATTCTTTGTTGTTCTTTCATAAGCAGCAATATCATTCGACATTTGTTGCAGGACCTTGATATTCAAATTCATTTCAACGTTGGTATTATCAGTGTCATAATTTGTTTTAATTTCTTCCTTTCTTAGAATAAGATCTTCAATTGAAACCTTTTTTACCAGCTATTCATTATTTTCAAGCGGAATATTGATTTTACTCTGGATCTGAACTATAAAGACATTCAGATACTCAATCTTCATTTTCAGAATTTTATTTTCAGTGTTAATGTCTGGAAAATTCTACCCCTTAAAACTGCTGTTTGATTCACCCACTTCATGTTGGCAGTTATAGGATTCCCTATTTGCAGCTCGAACCAAGCACGAGATATGAAAAATTTCCATACACTTAGTACACTTCACGTAATAATTCACTTTTTATTTACGGTACCTGCACAATTGTTTTAGTTTCTTAATTTGTAATTATTTTCACGGAGAGATTTGTTTACTAGTCATTACAAGTCAGCACCATTTTATTTTCTATCAAGTCATTAATTCCTGTGAAACCAGACCAAGTGTTTATTTTTCAACATATCAACGTGAGATATATAAATAAATGACGAAAATTAATGAAACTATTTAAAATTGATCTCAATCCTCATTTGATGATGGACGTGGCACAACTGTTGGGTCGTGAATGAATAAATTTGTGTTTTTCTCGAGCCTTGGAATCGATTTTAATATTTTCTAACAATTATATGACATAGCCTCTGGTATGATAACCAGTATGGTTCTGATTATTTTAAAGAAAATTGTCGAAAGAATGTCTTAATATTTTCATATATATTTGATTTTTTCACAGTGTGCCGACAACGTAAGCTATGAAAGATAGATAGATAGATAGATGAACGCCAAACCAGATCATGTATTTATGAAATAAACGTTGCAAATTCAGTAGATACCTACCTTCGCTAGGTACTGAGGTGTGAACATTCGATGATTGATGTCGATGATTTCCCAAAGATTCCTACATAAATGTTTCAGGAAATAATTCATGCATTACTGCATATTTTTACATAGTCATCTCTACTATGTAAACATGAACATAAACTATAATGAAAGTGATAATAACTTCATTAAATCGAAGTTCATTTGTTTCCAAGTGCCCAACATCTAAATTAGTACTATTTCATGCAATATTTCATCAATCAAATCCACACATTTGTAACAAAATGATCTATGAAAATATGTAATGTGAACGCATAAAGCTTTCTACTGTATATGGGATGATTTTCTATCTTCAGACAATTCAGTGAAACTTGAACTTTAATGTATATATTAGACAATGTGTGATGTTGAGGTACCTGTGAAAAACAACAACACTACAGAAAAAACAAAGACCTCATTATTACAGAGAAGAATATAGCTCTTGTTATTAACCTAACTTAGAGGAAAAGAACTCATCCACTCTTTGAGCAGATACAACGGAGGGGAATGCAATACTGCCTCAGCTGAAGATTGAAAAATCTTGGTCTTTAATATGCAAACCATCTCAGTCCAATATTTTCTCGATCTTCTAGTTTCTATTTTAGATGTCTCAATTCTTCTCTTGTCATTCGCTGGGATATTCTTTGATTTGTAACAATTTTGCTTCTTCATAGTAATATGAAATTGCTTTCATGGGCTATTATTGCCTCAAATCTAGTATGTGAGCTTCGAATAATTGTGTCGAAGGATGACTTCCCTCTCTCCCTGCAGTTAAACTTCCAAAATGGACTTTTGGAGAATTTGCAACCTTTTTATATGATGATCTGATATTCCACTCCATACTGGATTACCGGACGATAATCTTGATTCTTCTAGACCGAAACGAAACATCCTCAGCCGAGGTAATTCCAGGACTGTACTTAGACATTTACATCGTCCCATAAAGAACGTAAGGTTTCAAAACATATGTGATATGGTAATTCCATCTGAGCTGACAATCTATAATTATATCTAGGTACTTGATTTCATGTATTTGTTTCAGTGTTATATTATCTCCGTGATAATTGATGTTCGTTGATTCATAACTCGAAAAATGAACAATATCAATGAGGTAGAGTTCAGTTGTATCTTACATGTAATATCTTACATGTTCTTGAGGTATATCAAGTTGAAAAATATTGCTATTGAGTATGCAAACTCTTGAATATGACAGTAGAGTGAGCTTCAACATGTAAAAACAATATAATCGATAAATTTTATTTGATATTCAAGCATGATGATGGTTGCCATATATATATATATATATATATATATATATATATATATATATATTATGAAATAAGGTGATTACCTGATTTATTATTTATTCGGATTTAGTATGATTGGTTGTTTCAGGTTAAATATATACAAAATTGTGTTCTAACTTATATTTATACGTTTCGAGAGCGTTTACTCTCTTCTTCAGCAGTTGTATATCTAAAAATACAAGCAAACCCTTAAGTATTCAATATCATCTCAAAAATATCGTACATTCAATAATTACCTTAGTGTAACGTTTATAGTTATATATAAAATGGTCAAGCACATATAATGTTTTTCTCGTCAATCTATTTGTTTTAAGGATTTATACTTTTCTCGAAATTGTGTTGAAGCGGGAATAGACAGATTATCGGCCAACAACCAGAATGACATACGAATGAGAGTGTTACAAACATTGAACACACATATAAAGGAAAAAAAGGAAAGAAAACAAGGCAACAAGAACAACCTTGAATTAGCCAACCTCAAGAAAACAAAAAAATTCCTAAAAGAAAACAACAACATATTGATCACTAGAGCAGACAAAGGGAACAAAATAGTAATCCTAACAAGGGAAAACTACCATGAAAGAGTTAATGGACTACTCAGTGACAATACAACATATAAGAGAGTAAGACGAGACATGACTTGCACATTGGAAAGAGAAAACAACCAGATACTTAAGAAATGGTTGGAAAATGGCTACATAACCAAACAGGAATCTAAGAATATGACAGTACACAACTCCAAGATCCCAAAACTATATGGCCTTCCAAAAATACATAAAGAAGGATTCCCTTTGCGTCCTATAGTCTCTTGTACAGACTCGTCAATGTACCAACTATCGAAGTATATAGCGGGAATCTTAACAAAGATTGCGAATCAAAATCCCTACTACATAAGAAACTCTACACAACTTAAAGAACAAACCAGAAACATTAAGTTGACCAATGATGACAGAATCTATTCATTAGACGTGGTCTCTCTATATACCAATATTCCAACTGAATTAATAAAACACATACTAAATGAAAGATGGAACAATTTGAAAGAACACACAAAGATCCCCAAAGAAGAACTTATTGAAACCATCCAGTTCATACTCAACAATAGCTATTTCCAGTTTGATGACCAATATTATAAACAAATAAAAGGTGTCGCAATGGGAAACCCAATTTCTAGCATAATTGCCCAAATTACAATGGAACACATAGAAGAAAAGATCATGATCAAGCACTACAATACCTTTTACCGCCGATATGTGGACGACTGCCTTTTAATAACCACACCAACTAATATGGAAGAGATTTTAAAAGATTTTAACAATATACACCCCCTATTAAAGTTTACTATGGAAGAAGAAACCCAAATGAAACTGAATTTTCTAGACATGACAATCATAAGACAGAACAACACAATACTTACAAAATGGTATCGGAAAAAACAAAACTCAGATCAGATTTTGGACTATCGAACAAACCATCCCATTAAGCAAAAAAAGGGTACAGCAATAGGATACATAGATCGAGCCCTGCAGTTAACATCGCCACAACTACGTCCTGAGATGATAAAACATACAAAACTTTTGTTAGAAATAAACCACTACCCAATAAATGTAATAAAGGCCTTGATAAAAGAAAGAACCCACAAACTTTACAACTCAAAGACAATCAAGAGTAGGACAGAAAATAATACAACTAAAGTCACAATCCCATTTATAGGAAATACATCATACAAACTAAAGAATATTTTGAAAGACCATAATCTCGAAGTCGTCCACAGACCACAAAATCAGGTAAAACAAGTATTCAGCAGACTGAAGGCAATAACTCCATCGAAGAAAAAATCAAATATAGTATATTCAATTCCATGCAAAGATTGCGGAAAGGAATACATAGGACAGACATCACAGAGGTTGCAAGACCGTATAAACTCCCATAAATACACAAAAACGGCATCAACAGCATTGAACAAACACAGAACAACAGAGAACCATGAATTTGACTATGAGAAAACGAGAATCCTAACAACACAGGGAAACAGGAAACTAAGAGAAATACACGAAATGTTCCATATACAAGCAAATTTGGAGAACACAGTCAACGACAGACATGACGTCAAACAACTGAGTTTATTCTATCTACCACTTCTTAAGAACCCAAGAAAAACAAATGAAAAAGAAAAGTTGAACTGACACAACGTTGACACTTCACTGACAGACACCTGGAAGAGTGGAAATTTCGAGAAAAGTATAAATCCTTAAAACAAATAGATTGACGAGAAAAACATTATATGTGCTTGACCATTTTATATATAACTATAAACGTTACACTAAGGTAATTATTGAATGTACGATATTTTTGAGATGATATTGAATACTTAAGGGTTTGCTTGTATTTTTAGATATACAACTGCTGAAGAAGAGAGTAAACGCTCTCGAAACGTATAAATATAAGTTAGAACACAATTTTGTATATATTTAACCTGAAACAACCAATCATACTAAATCCGAATATATATATATATATATATATATATATATATATATTTATTATATATATATATATATATATATATATATATATATATATATATATATATATTTATTATATATATACATATATATATATATATATATATATATATATATATATATATATATATATATATATTTCTTGAAATTGATTTATTGCCTGTTTAAGATATTTTATTTCGAAAGTTTCTAGCAGTAACAGGCTTTTTTTGATATGAAAAACATTATTTTTGTTGACGTTTCGTTGTTATATTACAACTTTGTCAAAACTAATGAGTGCTTGAATTTATGAGTTACTATAGATATCAAATGTCAAACTCATTTTCTAGAAAAATCAAATTAAGTTTTTTGTATCTTCACTTATCGATTTTCATTATCAGAGGAGAATTTCTGGCTTAGCATTCGCTTCAGAAGTTTTAGTCTTCTTCACCATGAGGAAACCTCTGAAAAACTCATGGTAAGCCAGGTGATTTTAATAAGATTCATATTCACATTTTATAATTACATATAGTTTTTTTATATACTTATCCAGAATATGTATATTGTTGGTTTATGTGTGTGAAACTGAAGGTAGATCTGGAAAAAATGAGTGTTGAGATGTGATGTTTGGTGATTGTTGTGTGTTTACTTTACGAGTGCTATTTAATAAACTTAATAACTTAATAAACCTCACAATTAGCACTCGTAAAGTAAACACACAACAATCACCAAACATCACATCTCAACACTCATTTTTACCAGATCTACCTTCAGTTTCACACACATAAACCAACAATATACATATTCTGGATAAGTATATAAAAAACTATATGTAATTATAAAATGTAAATATGAATCACACTCATTAAAATCACTTGGCTTACCATGAGTTTTTTTGAGGTTTCCTCATGGTGAAGAAGACTAAAACGTCCGAAGCGAATGCTAAGCCAGAAATTTTCCTCTGATAATGAAAATCAATAAGTGAAGATACAAAAAAACTAATTTGATTTTTCTAGAAAATGAGTTTGACATTTGATATCTATAGTAACTCATAAATTCAATTATTCATTAGTTTTGACAAAGTTGTAATATAACAACGAAACGTCAACAAATAAAGTTTTTCATATCAAAAAAAGCCTGTTATTGCTAAAAACTTTCGAAATAATATATATATATATATATATATATATATATATATATATATATATATATGTATTTGGCGGGGTTTTGTGTATGATATTAATTGATGAACTTGTATTACACTACCGCCTGTTTATTTATCTGATGTGTGAGGGAAGGTTCAATTGAAATACACTTCGACGAACTTTTAAATGTAACTTTATTTTAGATCTAATAATATGGTAGGATATGACTTCTTAGGACGAACTGCTATCTAGACTCGTTTCTTCTCAACTCTCTATCAACAACGAATAAGCGGCGTGACTTGTTTGCGCAGGTGTCATCAGCCGCTTTCATCTTGTTGATAGAAACAGCAGACTTCAATTCCTCGTCGAGACTGGAGCCGACATAAGCATATTTCCACTTAAACATATGAATGGAGCACCCAGTGAAGCGGCCTACCAATTATCAGCAGCGAACGATACACCCATAGCAACATACAGATTTGCTACAGAGGTACTCAAGCCATTAATATACGCTTTTCGCCATAAGACTACGCAGAAATCACCACGTCAGTTCAGATATTCAGACTTCATAAGCCAAACGCAGACATCACCCTGGCAGTTCAGATTCCCAGACTTCTTAAGCCAGTTCAATACGAATATAAGGCACATAGCCGGCGTTGATAATGTAGCAGCAGGTGCTCTGTCTAGAATTGAGGAACTACTTACATCAGTCGATTACGAAGCCTTAGCAAAATCGCAGCAGACTGATGACGAACTTTCCAAGCTCATAGAAAACAAAACATCAGGTCTCAAGCTCAGATTGATCAAAATTCCTGGAAGCACCCACGAATTGTGGTGCGACGTGACAGAATCTGCACCAAGACCTTATATCGCAAAAAGATACCGAAAAATTGCATTGGATAGTGTCCACCGCCTTAGTCCTCCTGGTATGAAAGCTACCAGGAAGTTACTAACTGAGAGGTGTATTTGTCATTCTATCAAGTAAGATAGCAGGAAATGGACGCAAACATGTGTAGTATGTCAACGCTCAAAAATCACACGTCACGTGAAGAGCGCCGTTGATGCATGCATCCGCATTTTGCCGGGTTCCATCTCGCAACTAGCAGATACCATTCAACCAGAACAACCTCCGCCATCACCACCAGACTCAGGGGAGGCTTATGCTGCTGCAGAACTAAATCATCTTCCATGTCGACCACCAGACTCAAATCAGCCACCAGAGAAAGCTCATGCTCCTGCATACTAACATGACAACTGGGAACGTCGCGAACATCAGTGAAGTGAATCCCGTGCCTAACCTTCCCGATTTTGATCACACAGATTCGGAAATCTGGTTTGTGATTGTCGAAGCGTGCTTTACACGTTGAACATTAGGAACCCTGTGATACAGTATTATGACATTCTCACGAAACTTCCTTCGAAATATATTTCCGAAGTGCGCGATATAGTGCTCCGTCCAGTGGACAATAACTCATACTCCGTACTGAAACAACAATTGATCAAACGAGCCGCCACATATATATATATATATATATATATATATATATATATATATATATATATATATATATATATGTATATATATACATTTCTTGAAATTTATAAATTTCAAGTTAAGTTTATAAATTTATTGCCTGTTTAAGATTTTTATTTTGAGAGTTTTTAGCAATAATCGGCTATTTTTTCGATATGAAAAAGTTTATTTTTGGTAACGTTTCGTTGTTATATTACAACTTTGTCAAAACTATTGAATAATAATTTATTCATAAGATTTACAAAGTTGTGATACAACAACGAAACGTTAACAAAAATAAAGTTTTTCATATAAAAAAAGTCTGTTATTCCTAAAATTTTCCAATATATATATATATATATATATATATATATATATATATATATATATATATATATATGTATATATATATATATATATATATATATATATATATATATATATATATATATATATATATATATATATATATATATATATATATATATATATATATATATATATGTATGTATATATATATATATATATATATATATATATATTCTTAACCAGTCCTTACATTCTGAATTTATAGTCAAGCACTCCTTCTAGCAAATGCATCATTTCTCGTATGTACGAGACTTGTGTTTAATATATTTATTGTGTCAAGATAGGCACAATAAATCTTCAATATAAAAATGAATGGCAAAATTTGTTGGTAAGCGCATAACTCAACAACGCCTGGACTAATTTTGCCAATTCTTTTGTTTAAATGTTCGCTGAAGTCCAAGGATGGTTTTTGCGGCGAGAAAAATTCCAATAATTGCCAGTGATACCCTAAAAACAGCCCACTTTTTTACCCATATAAATGTTTCTCAACTAAAATGTAGAGTCAATTTTTTTTTGTGTTTGTTATTGTCAGGGAAAAAGTTATAAAAATTGCGTGTAAATTTAGAAAATTTAAGACCACTTATTTGATAATATGAGTAAGAAATGATTATTGATTCTGGAAAAGAGGATATAGAAAAACTGAATATCCCATTACACATTTAGTTCAGAGCTATCCCGAATTATTTTAAAACATCTATTTAATTTGAAATTTTGGTAAGTTTAAATAGACTAAAATACACGTACTAACATAGCACGTGGTATATTTGATTATAAAGAAGAATACATAGTTTTCTTTAGTTTACAGTTGAAATTTTGTCTTCAAAAATGATAGCTATTAGATGTACAAACTTGAGTCGCAGAACTCGCAATGCAGCAAGCGAAAGATATGAAAGAGCAAGTCAAACTGACGAGCAACGCTAAGCTCGGTATGAAGTTGAACGGAATCAAAATGAACGATATGAAAAGGTTGCGTTTAACTCCTATCGACCTTCATTCAATTATAACGTTGAAATACATATATGACAGTTCACAGCAAATCGTTTTTATTGGGACAATGAACGTTGTGTGTCAATATTGCAATGCAAAGTTTAATTGTTATTGATAAGAAACTACCAATGATGCGACATATTGTTACAGCCACCAGACGCACTAAATTCATTGGTTTCCGGGAACGTGTAGTGAATATAACTAATTAAACACGTCTTTTTATATTCAAAATTCAATTAGTACTGGCTCATAGAAAGCTACAAAACAGAATGAATCTACCGTCTCATGAATTTTGGAGACACAGCAATTCGGCCGAAATAATATGTAGATCATCTATGGCGTGATATTCCAACGATGAGGTCATTGATTCGTCATCAATACTTCGTAATCGTAGAATCCAAACAAAGTCCTTACAAACGGACTAAAATCTGAACAAGTTTCGACTTATATGCGAATATAGGAATTTTTTGATAATTCGATTGGTTCGAAATAACAAGAAGTATTCCAGTCCCTTCGTACGTGAGTACTTCCTGGCTCCACATGGGATGAACTTCAAAAAAAAGATAGTGTAGCACAAATGGTAGAATATGTTTTTCCGACGTTTTGAAAAATTTAGATGAAAATAAATGGGCGTACAAAGCTTGCCGGGTCAGTTAGAATATTCAATAAAAACACTCGGCTTGGTTCCACAAAATTTATAATAAATAATTGACAATTGTTTCGGGGTGTTACCCCATTTTCGAAAATTACACTCTTGAGTTCAACTTTTTCTCAACCTTAATTTTTAACACCGCGAAACAATTGTCATGTGTTTATTTCAAATTTTGTGAAACCAAGCCAAAAGTTTTCATTTAATATACCTAACAATGTTTCATCAAGAGATCAGCGAAAATTCAATCAATTTCAATATTTAATAACTAACATATCGTAAACTATACTATTAGAATGTTTTGGGATTACGTTATCATTTTATTTTGAATAATTTGATATAGAATGAAGATAGCAAGAACGTATATCTATAAGTTGAAAATTAATTGATTAACTCATTCTAAGTTGAAAAGATCCTTTTCAATTATTTTCTAAACATACTTCATGGCTTGAAGTTCAAGTTTCTTGAGAATCTGTTCGTTTAAGTGAATTGTAATTCATAGGAATGAGTTTTTCGCCAAAATTGTTCAGTAAAACAAAATATCATCTGAGTTATGTTCCAAAATACGCACAGCAGTATGTCAAGTTGTTCAACTGGAGGAAAAAGTCGAAAATACTCGACATTGGAACAGGCCCAGGACATCTTCTCTCATTGGTGGAGCCTTTATTTCCGAAAGATTATGCGGAAATTGTCTGCTTGGATAAGTCCGAGAAAATGATTAAATATTTCGATTCAATGAAGAAAGATCCAAGAATGAAGTCTTACAAAATGGATATACAGACTGCAGAATTACCAAACGAATTGAAAGGGCGCTTTGACTTCATTTTTTCCTGTAACACTTTGATGTATTTGTCTGATATCAGGTGAAGTACAACCTATCAATTAACATAACAATTAGTAAAAAATGGGCAGAACTGCCGATACAAGGAAATCTCAGAATTTCTTGTATTCAAATGTGTTATTTCGTTACTATTTTGTCAGAATTCCATTGAATATGAATTCAATTTCTAATTCTGAAACAAACAATGATTGAAATTTCATTTAATAACAACAAACATTTCATTTAATATCAAGCCATTAATATAATTCCTGTGAAACAACACCAAGTGTTCATTTTTCAATATATCAACGTGAGATTTATAAATAAACGATAAAAATTAATGAAACAAATGAATTTTCTTTTAAAACCTCATTTGCAATCTCAGAATTACTAGTATACAAATTTGTTATTTCATCACTATTTTCTAGGACTTCAAATGGTGGAAATTAAACAGTGCAATTGAACGGATTGAAATAAAAAAATTATATACAAAAAGTGAGACAAAGAACTGAAAGATTGCTTCAACGACTGTGTATATTTATTTCATTATAACTCATTCAATTTTATTCTCATTTTATATCTTTGTTTGAGCCATCAGGAGATCAATTGAAAATATCTTTCTATTTTGTTCAATCCGATTAATTCCAACCAGTTAATTTCACTATTTAGTTTTCATTCAATCGAATGTTATATGGAAAGAGTTCTAAATCAAGATTATAGCCAATGGAAACCTGACAAAATAGTAAAGAATCTATATTGCCCAACGCATTCAAACACTCGAAATTTCATTATATTCAAATTCAAATCATCAACATCAATATGGTTTTCATATTTATTGAAAATCCTAGCAACTATTATATGCACGTTCATATGGTTCACCATTATTCAAATAAATCACGTGCTTACAAGATCAAGACAGAATATGAAAATAATTTCATTGAAATGACAATTAATCTACTATCATACTATTTTATGGAAGGTGTTTGTATTCACATGAATTTTGATTTAGGTACTTCATTTTCAGACACCAATATAAAAATGAAGATTCGAAATCGACCCTTATTCAAAGCAAAATTATTAGTTTCATCAGCCCAACAAATTATTTAAGACTTCCGTTGACATGGGTTCATGGGTTTTATGGATAGTTTCCTGTTAACAGATCGATTTCTTTCCGATGTGACATCCTGTGCTACTTTACACTAGCTAAATGCTACTTTACAGAGTGTCCCGTCTCAGTCAATCTATATCGTGGTTTTAAATGAATTCAATCAATAAATTCAGAGAAGAAAAACGAGAGAATTTTTCAGTGGGTACTTTACGATTTCATCACTCTCGAAAGCCTTTATTGTATAAAAAAATCAACTCATTAAAATGGGTATTACACACTTCTTAATGAAATGAATAACATTATTCCATTCAATATATATGGTTTTGTCTATTTGATAGAAAAATAGAATAAAAGTTCCCTCCAACAAATTCAGGTTCATTCAGGGAAATCTATACCTCCCTATATTCTGACCTTATCAATCAACAGGTTTTATATCCTATAAAATTAAAAATTAACACACTTGACTTAACTTTCACTGAATATATTAAAAACTCTACATATGCTTCGGGTGGTTAATCCAACATCAAGAGTATACAATATTGCTGAATTTCAAAATGTACAGATTTCACTTATATATCCTAAACCACAGAATTTAACACTGGTATCACGGAAAGATCCTCCTGATCATTATAAATGGGTAAATTCTTCTAATATTCTGCCCTTACTACTACTGCCCTGAGTGTACTATTTCGATCTTCCTGGAATCCAAGAAATGATTATGATTAATGCAGTGTTCAGAAAAACCGGTATTAGATAACCGGTATAAGGTTTATTCAACGGTATTGATCCTTTATGTTCTTCGATTCTTTTTTCAACAGAACGTTCAGTTTGAGATATGTAAAAACTATCACATTCATTGCAAAATATTTCGTGAACGCTACTTCTCGAAAATAAGTCAAGTTTGTCCTTGTTATTTACCAATATAATAATAATAATGATAATAATAATGAACCAAAATTCTTTCTGTGGGTGCATATTGTATTCACATTATTTTTATGTAGTCTTCTACCAATTTTATTGCTCAAGTTAGGTTTATAATTAATTGAATGAAATATTTTTTGTTGTTTTTTTGAGTGAATAGAAAAAATTATTTGTAATAGTATCTTTCTCTGTTTATGTTTAATTAGTTTATCAATAACAAAGGGTTTATAATCATTGTCAACAGTTATTGTTTTCATTTTACAAACTTCTTTTTTTTAAAATTATCAGCAGAAAATGGAAGCGAAGTACTCTATGAACTAATAAATGAAAGGTACTCATTTACATTTTTTGCGACAACCTGAGTTGTATATTAATATCTCTGAATAAGTTGGTTGTCTGTGAATGTCAAAAACTAGGAGATGAATTGAACGACTTATATGTAAATCCAAAAAGTTAAAAGCCGGGTTAATTTCTGATTCCAGAGTGAAATTAATTGAAGGATAGATTCAATTCGAAAATTTCAAAAAGAAGGTTAATAGCCTATCTGTACCAGTCCATATACAAAATATATCGTCGACATATCTTCTCCAGAAAAAAACATTCTTGGTTGAACAATTGTCTGCATTGAATGAAGTGTTTTCGAAATGCGTCATGTAAATCTCCATCTGAAACGGAGATAACGGAGAACCAAAAAATTCCGTGAAAAAACCATGGTTCAACAACTGTACAGAAGATAGAACTTTTAGAAGGATTATCAGTAGACTGAGAAGTGGTCATACTAAGTCATTAACTTATCTCCACAGAACAGGTGTGAAAGATACTCCAGTATGTGAATATGGAGAGAATGGTACATTAGAACATCTCATTTTCAGTGTACTAACTTCAGGCATCATTGTACATAACTACTAGCTCTAAACTCGACTATTACTTAATATAAGCAGCCATATAATCTAGGGGGAGTCCGGGAGAGTTTAGCAGGGGAGAGACAATAGCCACTGATCATAGAATCTCTGTATAACTAGATATTGCTACTTTGTCATACTTCTTAGAACTCACAGGCGCCTCCCACTTTGCTCGCGCGGCGATGTTGCTATCGGAAAATTCGTTACAAGTGTATTGGAGTTACAAGTGAAAACACGTTTTTGTGCCCGGTAAGTGATTTTTTTCAATTTTCGATATTTGATTGCTGTTGCTTACTGTTTATAGATTCCAGCATGTCATGAATAGATATCCTTAGTGTAATTATCCTTATAACCTTTAGGACAGGCAGTTTTTACTTGAAGATTATAGTTTTTTTTGTAAATTGAATAACGTACTGCTTGGCGTGGGGTGTGAGACATTACCAAGGCGACGGGAGGAGACTTTACCCAGGGTAATCTCTCCCTCTGTTTCTCTTCCAATAATATTTTTGTTTTATTTCAGATACACACAATGTCCTTCAAATGCAAAAAAAAGAAACGACAAGAAACAGAAGCAATTTAGATCTGTCAGTAATAAGAAATGCTGTAAATGACATTGATAACGGCAAGTCTTTTAGAGCTACTGTTTTGGAGTATGGAATTGATCGAAACACTTCACGAAATTATTCAAGAAACAGGACTGACTTGTCAACAATAAGTGAACAGTGAAGTCTAAGTGAACAGTGAGAAATCAGTTAAGTGGAACAAGTAAGTCTATTATCACTTAAGAATATATAAATTTATACAGCTGCAAAAAATCATATCAGATTAATCAAGTTGAAGATTTGATATTGGCATGGCGGTTTTGAGGATTGACAGATTTTTGCAGCTGAAGTGAATTGGGTACTGCAGATCACTGGGCCATGTGAAAACACTCGTAATAAGATTGATTCAAACTCGACAAAGCTACTTCATATTGTAATATATTATGTACCTTTCAATTTTTATTTTCACTTTATCATTGAATAATAATGATATTTTCAATCTATTATAAGAGCAAACTTTTCAATTTTGAGATCTGAAATTTGTGCATAGGTATAATTGAGATATCATGTATGCTATTGGCTAATGATGTTTGTCAAGGCCAAATTCTTTTATATAAAAAAATATCCAAATGTGATATGAACAATCGGATATGATACTCCTCGTACAGATCAAAAATTTTCATACTCGACCTGGATACTTTCAGCATGCCATTCAATTTCGATTGTGAATCAGTCAAACCAGAATTGCCTCTCGAACTGATTGAGTTCCAATGTATCACTAATTTGAAGCACTCTTTTCTCAACGCTTCTCAAATTCACTTCTACAAGACCCTGTCAGAATCAAATTTCCTGAATCTGAAATCTAATGCTCAGGTGATAATTTCGATGTCTGAATCTTCCTACACGTCCTACGTCCGAATTGACAGTGTTGAATCCGAACGATTCAAAACTAGAGCCAGCGCCAGGCAAGGTTGTACATTATCTCCGATATTGTTCAACATATACATTGAATACATTATGCGGATAGTTCTAGAAAACTGGGACAAGGAAATATCTATAGGAGGTCGTAAGTCGTCAAATCCACGATATGCGGATGATACCACTCTCTTAGCCTCAACCAAAGATGACATAGGAACTCTTTGCTTAGGAACTCTGCTTTGTCGTCTGGAGACCAGTGCTACGGAGTTTGGACTCGCTATTAACCGCGATAACACCAAATTTATGAACGTGGACCGCCGTAATATTAACCACGTAAACGTCCAAAACATTGCGGATGTGAAGTAGTAAACAGCTACGTATATCTGGGTTCCAAGATCTCAAACACTGGGAGCTGCGAGGATGAAATCCGAAGGCGTTGCGCCATAGTAAGATCTTCAATGGAAAAGCAAAAACACATAGGTTCGACTAACGAGATGCCTGGTCTTTCCAATCTTCTTGTACAGGGCTGATAAATGAGAAAAAGACCGTCGCAAAGTGGATACGTTATAACTGAGATGGTGGGATGCTTGATCAAAATCCTGTGGACTGCACATCGAACCAACGCTCGGGTCAGACGGAGCTCAAAATGAGAGAGAAGTTATGGTAGACTGTGCAACTGTGAATCCTTAAATTCTTTCGACATATAATCCAAAACGAAGACTCTATCGAACGATTGGTGGTCCAAGAGGAAGTCGAGGGCAAAAGATCGCGTGGGCGCTTTTCAACAAAGTGGACAGTTCTGATAAAATCTCTGACGCATTCCAGCATTTATGAAAAATGTAAAGCCACTAAGCATAGAGCAGTGTGGCGCCGTATTGCGTGACAAGCAGTGGCGCAAGACCGAGACAGGACCACGACCACTCTGTTAAAAATGAAGAACTGAGAAGAAGAAGAACTTCCTACATCTGTGAACAGGTGTTCACAGATTGACTTATCACCATTTAGCTTTACTACTGCGATTCAGCTAATCCCAGTTTCTATCAGATTGTTAACAACATTTTTGGAAGTTCAGTCACAGTTTCATCTGTCACATACACCTTCACACTTCTCTGAAGAATTATGCATTTTCTAACTCCTTTCTACTTTTTTTACCATTGTATTATATGTAAGTTGTGTGCGGTAAAATAGTAATAAATTTATTCACTTATAAAAATGTGCTCTACTTAATTTTTTTTTTGGCCTGCCTGAATGATTTTTCATTTTAGCAGGCCTACCGCTCCGAAAGTTTGCCAATTTTTATAAGAAACACGGATTTTCTATTCAATAATTGATTTTTATTCAGTAATATCTTGTAACAACTGGTGAAATACGAGGTTAAAATAAAAATCCCAATCAATGTGTGGACGTTCAAACCTTTCTCAATATACATATAACTACTCAAATCTCAACTCGATTTGTTCTATCGATTTGAATATTGGTCGTCTCTGAATTCCAAATTGAGTTCTGATTTTAATCCTATTGAGTGCAGTTAAAGTGTGTGTGCTTTCTGAATTTGGCCCTAAATATAGTGAGCATATTTCGTAACCGGTAGTTCGGACTCTCAATTGAACGGCCCTATTATATATGAGAAGAATGTTTTATATGCAGGAGGGGTCTGTTCTAAATGAGAGACGGCATTGACGCCTACGTTAATGGGTCTGAGAATTTCTATGTGTATTGTTTTCATGACTTGTATTGTACGCCCTTTCATATAAAGCTATTTTTAGCCTTTGAATCTAATCCAAAATAATCTTTCATTTGGATTATCATTGTGTCGATTCTCTGAGCACGGATTATGTGTTATTGTATTTTCTACCACTGGCTCTTCGACAAATTTCACCGAAATCGATCGGTATGTAATATCAGAATTCTTGGGGAATTATTAGCGGATTATAATTTTCGTATTATAGTTCTATGTTATTAACCTTACTTAGAGGAAAATCGTTCATCCACTCTTTGGCCCGACCCAACGAAGGGGAATGCAATACTGTCTCAGCTAGAAGATTGAAAAATTTTGGTTCTAAATATGCAAAGCATCTCAGTCCGATATTTTCTCGATGTTATTATTCTCGATTATATTTTCTATTTCAGATGTCTCAATTCTTCTCTGTTATTTCGTTACTTCTTATTGTAATATCGCTGGCATATTCTTTGATTTGTAACAATGTTTTTTCTTTATAGTGATATGAATTTGTTTTCATGATCTATAATTGCCTCAAATCTGGTATGTGATCTTCGAATAATTGTGTCGAATGATGACTATCCTTTATATGATGATGAAAACTTCCAAAACGGACTTTTGAAGATTTTGCAACCTTTTTATATGATGATCTGATATTCCACCCCATACTGGAATTCCAGACGATAATCTTGATTCTACTAGACCGGATTCCAGATAGCATTCTTGACTTGGAGTCTCTGGAAAAAGTGAATCTTGTTGAAACAGGTCAGCCAACAGGTTCATCAATAGCAATTACAAAATAATACGGAGTGCTTTGTAGAAAAAAGTTCCCAAGTTAAACTAGGTTGCACTCTATTCCGTTCGAACCTAAGCTTCATATAGTGTTTACAACAGTATACAGTATTATGTTCCTATAGTCTTGACATTAGACATCTGAGGGCTCGTTTGAAACAAGAATAAACCAACTGTCTGTGAAAACTACGGATGTATGAATATGAAGTGCACAGATTATAAAAATTTATAAATCGAAGATACAATGCCTGAACTATGTAACATCGATAACTTCACTTGCACATATTCAAAAACGAGTTGACAGTGAATGGAGGAATTAAATTTAGCGAAAATCGTATTGGACTAGGATCGATACACTGGTCAACAAATTTGTAATATTTTTTTCTCACATGAAAATTTATATCAAATTTTGAATATACTAGGGCCACCAAACAATAATATATCAATGAAAAAAAATTTACACATTATGTTTTCTTGTGACATCAAAACATATATTTTTGTAAAAAGTACAAAATTCAGCCACACCTACTGAACTATTTCCTAATATCTAATAGATACTTATGATTTTCTTGAATACTTGGCTTCCGGTAGGTCCCTTTTAAGTCTCCAACAATAGTCTGCTAGCATTCCTGGACTCCATTTCCCTTGATAACGCTTCTTCATTGAGGAAATGTCTTGATGGAACCTCTCACCTTGTTCGTCACTCACAGAACCCGAATTTGCCGGAAAGAAATCCAGATGAGAGTCCAGCATATGTATTTTCAAGGACATATTACACCCCAAAGCTTTAAATGATATCATAAGTTCATTTATTAAATCTTTGTAATTTTCCGCTTTATGGTTACCTAGAAAATTTTGAACAACATTCACAAAACATTTCCAGGCGAGTTTTTCCTGATTATTCAGTTTTTCTTCAAAGCTCTTATCCTTCATCAGTTGCCGTATTTGTGGGCGTATAAATATACCTTTTCTGATTCTCGCCTCGCTGAGTGTAGGGAATTTCTCTTTTAGATATAAAAATCCATCTCCATCTTTAGGCATAGCTTAATTTTTTACAAAATTTTTTATCAGGCCAAGCTTTATGTGCAACGGTGGTAAAAGTATGTCATCAGGGTTCACAAGAGGATCATTTTTAACATTTTTATGGCCTGGAGTTAGTGATTCACGCTTGGACCACACTTTCTTTGTATAGTGACTTTTTCTGTCTCTACTGTCCCATTCACAAATAAAACAGCAAAATTTCGTATAACTGAGCTGTAGTCCAAGTTAAAATACAATGACTTTAAAATCACCACAAATTTTTCGTGTTTAAATTTAAGCGTGTTTACTGTATTCAATTTTTTCAAGTATAAATCTCATATTTTCGTGAGTCTCTTTCATATTAGAAGAATGAGCAATCGGCACTGAAGGAATTTTGTTTCCGTTATGCAGTAACACTGCTTTTGAGTAAGTTTTTAAGAGTCAATAAACAGTCGCCAGTGACTTGGACCATATTCGAAATTCAATAAATTCATCACAACAGGAACGTTATTACAAAAGACTAAATCACCTGCTTCAGAGAAGTAAGGTTTTATTTCATCGTCGTGATGTCGAAAATAAGAAATCTTTGTACCACGGGAAGGTAAATTCCAGTCGTTTAATCTAGACCCCAAAAGCTCAGCCTGTTTTTAGACAGATTCAAATCACGTACTAATTGGTTTAAATCACGTTGTGTCAATAAGGGCGGTTCTTTTGAAGTTGACGGTTCATAACTTGGGTCACTATCTTCAGATACCTTATTATGCTGATTGAGAACAAATGCCGGACTAGAATTCTCACTTTTTGATCGATTTGGAGGCATCGGTACAGGCAGTTGGGCACTATGTAAGATGTGTCTCTTGGGCGAAGACAAGTTTGGATACTGGATAGTGTGTTTGGATTTGGTAGTAATACCTTTTGTTTGAGTCAAACAAAAATAACAATCACTTGCATGATCCTTTGGTTCCGTCGAAATCATTGGTATAGCAAACGACAAATGTTTAGGTTCTTGTTTAGCCAAATCAAAAAGTAGCCCCACACACGTGACACAGCATTTATGTGGAACCAAAATAGTCTAAATAGCACTGTTCAATTAGTGATGTGAAATTTCGACGCTGAGATGTAAAAGTTAATTCTCCTCACACATAACAAAAATGGTCCTGATTGTTCAAACATTTTCGTGGCATATTTACGATCTAACTGATGTAAACAAAATGTAATTTAGCAAACACAATAGTTACACAGTCGACTAAATGCAGTTAGGTAAACAAAGAAACGTATATGAGGTCAGAAATGAATATGTAGCTGTCCCAAGAAAACTGGATGTCATAGAATATATATATATATATATATATATATATATATATATATATATATATATATGTATATATATATATATATATATATATATATTTTGAAAGTTTTTAGCATGAACAGGCTTTTTTAATATGAAAAAGTTTATTTCTGTTGACTTTTCGTTGTTATATTACAACTTTGTCAAAACTAATGAATAATTGAATTTATGAGTTACTATGGATATCAAATATATATATATGAATATACAAAAAAACTAATTTGATTTTTCTAAAAATTAAGTTTGACATTTGATATCCATAGTAACTCATAAATTCAATTATTCATTAGTTTTGACAAAGTTGTAATATAACAACGAAACGTCAACAGAAATAAACTTTTTCATATTAAAAAAGCCTGTTGATGCTAAAAACTTTCAAAATAAATACCTCAAACAGGCAATAAATCAATTTCAAGAAATATATATATATATATTAGGGTGGGTCGAAAAAAATCGATATTTTTTTTTCGGATCGTAATACCGCGGAAAAGTTGCTAAATGGTATGACTAAATAGGGGAAAAAATATAAAAATTATCGGATGTTATCTTCCGTTCGCGCATAAGCTCTAAAGTTTTGAAAAAAATAATTTTTTTTGAAAATTTGTAATAATTTTTTTTTACGATATTTAATATGTAATAGTGAAAAATTTCATCTACGACACACTAATAAAGTAATATAAAAATACCGGTATTGCACTTCAACATCTTCCGTTCGCGCATGGACATCCAAATATAGCCAAAATACAAGAAAATCGGATTTTTGTCCTATTTTCTTTTCATGTATAGTTACAGATATCAATAATGTAATACCTAATATCTGATTATACATGTTCTGATAGTTAAAGAAAAAAATTATTTCGTATTGAAACACGCCGTATTGAAACACACTTAGGTAAGCCTCTGCAATGGGCAGTTTGTCTTCTTCATTTTAATGAACTACCCTTCCGCCATTTATTTCAGTATTTAGATGGTAAGTCGACCGGGCCAAATTCTTTGAAAGGACCGATTGGTGGGAAATTGATCAAATGTGAAACACTTCCAGTAGTGCAGTTTGAAAGTATTGATTGCCAAATCCCTGAGATAGACAAAAAAACTCTTAGTAAGGATCAGAAGTATTTGCTGGAAATATCAGAAGCGATTAAATCAGGTGAATGCCCAAAAGATTTATCAATCAGGGATCCAGGACCTTTGTCTCACTCCAGGTGGCTAACAACAGCTAACCGTGCTTTAAGACTCTACATTAGTCAAGAAAATCCAACTGCTGAGTTCCAGGAAATAGTAATATTCATTCTGAAGTCATATATGCCGATGTGGTTTTGTATTAAGAAGACCATACTTTTTACTGATGGCCCTAAGCTCGTGCACCAATGTATTGAAACCTCAAGATATCTTAAAGATGAACTCAAAGCTGTAATTGACCCAGTTATAGAGAGAAATGGGTTCTTTGCGCATCCAGAACATGTTATGATTACTATGACTCAAGATCCCAGAAAACATATAAGAGAACTGGGCCTCCGCCGCATCATTAAGGCAAGAGAAAGAGACCAAAAGAGGAAAACAATTCGAACGTACGTGGCACCTAAGCTAAACTTTTCCGCAACAGACTACACGGAATTAAATTATTGGACAAACTGTGAATTTTCTTCGCCGCCTCTATTGAAAGATGTCACTGATGATGAACTGAAAACCTACATCAAAACAGAAGAAGTACCGAAGTGGGAAATCCTATCACAGAAGATGCCAGTCCATACTCAAGCAGTGGAGAGAAGCGTCAAGTTGGTGAGCGAGGCTTCTGCTAAGGTTTGCGGATCTGCAGCTCGAGACGGGTACATAAGAACGACACTTAAGTCAAGGTCCACGATGCCAGCCTTTGATAACAAAAGACAGTTCAAACTACCAGACATGTAATCTATTCGTAAGTGAAATATGTACTTTGTAATTATTGGATAATACATCAATAATATGTTGAAGCTTGTATATATTTATTTTTCCTAAGTCCACATTTTTGAGGTTTTCAACACTTTTTTGCTATTTTTACAGCCCATGCGCGAACGGAAGATGTTAAAACTCAATACCAGTATTTTTATATTAATTCATTAGTGTGTCGTAGATGACATTTTTCCCTATTACATATTAAATATAGTAATAAAAAAAATTATTAAAAATTTCCAAGAAACTTTAATTTTTTCAAAATTTAATCAAACTTTAGAGCTCATGCGCGAACGGAAGATAACATCCGATAATTTTTATATTTTTTCCCCTATTTAGTCATACCATTTAGCAACTTTTCCGCGGTATTACGATCCGAAAAAAAAATATCGATTTTTTTCGACCCACCCTAATATATATATATATATATATATATATATATATATATATATATATTTAATATTTAATGAGGGTACACCAACATAAATAAAAATCATAACAAAGTTCATGTGACAAAAACAGTGTTTACCAGTGAATTTTTGATCCGAAAACATACTATTTTTGAACCGAAAACCAAAATATTACGGTGGATTGAGTGAGACTCGACTGGTGTCCACGTTGGCCTGACAAAAATATTATGTTTTTTGACTTTTCAAAGGCATCAGTCATGATCTATACCAGCAATTTCCAAAGTGGTCCAGGTGGACCCTCAGGGGTCCGAAATCGAAATCGAAGGTTTCGAAATTTGAAGATTGATTTGATTTCGATAGCGGAGAACTTAAATGTTGGTTTGACTTCTTCTATCAATATAGGCAGTAAATATTTTGAGAAGCTCAGCGACTATTAGGTACTTGTTCGTTATGTTAATGTTCAATTTTTATTATATTAAAACTAATATAAAAAGTAATAATTAATAGTGTAATAATTTATATATTTGAATAAACCTGCAACACAAGAAAATATAATACATTTTTTTCAACCACCCCGAATGGAAAGTTTTCCGAATAAAATTTGTGAGTATTCATTGGTTCTTGTACTGAAAATCACCGTAGATTTCAAAACAGTAAAGTTGAATAGCGTCACTTTTTATATTGGCCAACTTTGCTTCTTTGGCATCCAACCACAGCACTTAAAATTAAAATTTAATTGAAAATTTGTTCGATTATTTCTGTCGATATCAACTATCTTGATGAAAATCTATTACATTCTCTTCGAAAATCTACATAATTTTCATTATAATTTAATTAAACATAATAATATTGTTCCGCCAACAGAAAAGCTTCATCATGGGTAGATGATGAATTGGAAACAAAATTCTAAACTTTTTTCGAATACTGTTGATTAGTCGTTGATTTCTGCCACAACCCAAGTTTCCACAGACAGATCTAATCATCAATTTTATTTTGACATTCAGAAATTGGTAGTACTGTATATCAGAGGGTCCACCTGATCCAGCAAAATTTTGAGAATAAACTATGAAACGAAATAGTTTGAGAACCTCTGGTTTGTACCATTTTGGGGATTCTTCATAATAACAAATCAAACATTCGAGTAGAAAGAGTATACATACTTCAAATATTGCCAACGAGTTTTTACTACCGACGATGTGTATAAAGCGCGAAACGTATGTCGACAAATTGAGTTGTGTGAAATTTCGTTAAGTCCTTCATAAGTCAAGTGTTTCATAGATTTTGTACTGAAATCCAGCAAAAGTGATTGAACAAATATACTATTTATCATCTCGATATATTAAGCTAACGCAAATTTTATTCCATGAAACGAGAAAACCAATGAATTTTCATTTAAATTTCCAGGCAGGCATTCGATAATATTTCACAAATGTTGACTCGAAATGGAGAACTTTTTTTCATTTTTGCGAAGAAGGCTGACGTCTATGATTTCTATAAATCGATGAGCAAAATTGAAAAGTGGGCACCATATATGAATGAATTCAATAATTGGAGGAATTATTTCGACACTGACAATCCAACAGACGTTCTAAAGACAGAATTGAATCGAGTTGGTATTGAAGTTTTAAAATCAGAACAAATCGATTTAATATTCGAAGACGACGACAAACAGAACTTCATAGGTGAGAAAAAATTTTCTGATTTTGTTGAAATATTTATCATATTTCGATCCAAACATGGGAAAATTCGTTGTTAATATGTATTCGGATATATCTCATTTTTGAAGATGTTACTGCAATAACTGTCTTATTTTCAATTTCGTCCTGACAAATTGAGATATTTGAGGTTATGAATCATATTAATATTACCTACTACTCGAACTCTTGTTATTGCAAGAGGAGATGTTATCATAATTATATATAATTAACACTTATCAATTTTATATTTCCGTTTTACTGGTGAAAGTATGTAAGTAGACAACATATTCCAAAATATTTTGCTTGACATACTAAATAAAAAACACTTGTCTTAGTTTCGCAAAATTTATAATGAATACTTGACAATTGTTTAGGGGTGTTACCCCATTTTCACAAGTTAAACCTTTAAAGTAAAAGAGTTTAAGTTATGAAAATTGCATCATATGTAAAGGATTATTCGAGATAGTCAACTGAAAATTGCAATTAGAGTTCCGTTTGTATTGTATATCTTGGCAGAGATTGATTGATTCGAATCTGATTTTCAATACTACTGATCATATTCTTCATGAAAGATCACAATACATGATCTAAAATACGCATCTATATGCCTCTTTTCAAGACTGATTTATAGTTGTAAAATGGAGCGATCACACTAGGTTTCTGAAAAAAAATTTGTTTGGATATGTAGAAAACAAGCGGAAATAATTAAAACTAGAAAATATTGACGAACAAATTACAAAAAGTTGACTGAGTGTCCGCTGATCTCATATATCTCTCAGATATGTATACATATCGCACGAGAGAACGAAGTTGTTGGGAAAATAAATGTTATCAATAAACCATTAGTTTCAAGAAGAGAAATTATTCTTCCGCCATTGCATATAAAATTAGGACCAATGAAGCATTATCCAAGGCTCTTGACACAAATGGTCAATGTTTTCCGTTTATTTCACCCAAATTTCCTTGATTAAGTACTGAAACACTGAAAGCAGGTATCTTTGTCGGACCTCAAATACGTCAATTAATAAAAGACAGAAGATTGATCTGGAAAGACTTGCGTGGAAATCATTTGTAGCAGTTGCACTAAATTTCATTGGAAATAATAATAATAATAATAATAATTATTGCTTTATTTCAAATAAAGTTAAAATATTGTATACATTACAAATGAAAACACTCGATTTCGAAATAGTGTCAGAAAAACAAAAAATATATATCCTTGTCTGAAGAAGCTGTCAGTTTCTATAGTTCATGAACTCTTCGGTGGTATATGGTTCAATCTTCAGTAGGAATTTGAGAATTTGTCTCGTGAAGCAATTTAGGGTCGTTGAACTTCCATGGAACATTATTCTATATCTCATTTTGGATTCATAAACTGTTTGACATATTATTTTCTTTGATGTAGAGTCTAAAAACTTACTGATGACCCCTAGGGAGTAACGTATCGATCCCAGCTTGTTACATAAGGTAGATATATATGTTGAGTCCAGTTTAAAGTTCCATTTATTATGAGGCCTAAGAAGTGACCTGATTTTTGAAGAGCTACATTATAATCGTTCAAATGGATATGAGCTGATGTCAAGACAGTCGAGTGTGTAGCTCTGAAAAATGTCACGTTTGTTTATTCTCTGTTCATTTGTAGGACATTTGTTTGAAACCATTTAAAGGCTTTTGATAGTGTGTTGCTTGCTAAGTTTAATGCCTCTTGGGGAGTGTTTGTTTTTAAAGAGATGTTAGTATCATCTGCATAATTTATCATTGAGATATTCATATTTGAATCTATTATGGAAGGTGCATCATTGATGAAGATGATTAATATTACTGGACCCAATATACTGCCCTGTGGAACTCCTAGTTTAACTCGTTCTTCATTTTATGTTGTTTCTATGTTGTCTTTGACTATAAGTACTTTTTGTTTACGGTTTGATAAGTTCGACTTGAACCACTTTAGTTCTATATCTCTCATGCCATAAGATTCGAGTTTTGACAGAATGTGACTGTGGGTAAGTCTATCAAACGCCCTGGATAAGTTTAACAGTAGAGCTATTACAATTTTCGAATCCTCCAGACCATAGTTAATTCTAGCAACTATTATATAGAATTAGCAGAGGGAATGGTAATTCGTTTTAAAGATTTAGGCTGTAATTTGGGTATACAATTGAACTATCTCAACAGTTATATAAATAAGTTTCAACACAATTTAGGAGATCTAAGCGAAGAGCAAGGAGAACGTTTCCACCAAGATATTAAGACGATGGAGAATAGACACCAAGGAAGGTGGAATACTAATATGATGGCCGACTATTGCTGGGGAATCATGCGAGATTGTCCAAGTCAGTTTCACTCATGAAAAATTTTCAAAAGGCAATTTCTTGAAGTTCAATGCCAATCAAATTTATTTTTTTTGTGAAAAGTGTATTTTTTCATATCGGTAACTAGAGCTGATAGAAAAATACCGGTAACATTTTTGATGTCGCCATATAGAACATACTTAAAATCTGATCTAAACTCCCTGGCACCAAAATCGTTATAGGCCTGTGTAATGGGTGGCATTAAGCCCATAGGAGAAACCTTGCCTGAATAATGAAATATTCATAAATATTTTTTCGAGGGTGTTCGACATGATCTTTTGAAACTAGTTAATCAGTGAACAAAAAAGTTTTTGTCAACGAAATATATATATATACATATATATGTATATTATCCCGCAGTAATCATCAATGAATTACTTGAATCATAGACCAACTGAGGTCGAACTCAATTCTTACCGCACAAATTTTTCAATAATTCGTCGAAAATTTGTTTTCGACAAAATATATATTGAAACATATTGTTTGACGCTATTCGTTTAATTCTTGAATGTAGAACATTACTCTAATTTAATGACGTGTGAAGATTATACAAATAAAACTTATCATTATTAGTGTTATTATGGAATAATTTTATGAAATCATCAACATCAATTAACGAGCATCATCTCAGTAAACAATATTGACAAAGTTAAGAATAACATACTTATGTAGAGATATCTCGCTATAAAAACAGGACGTCTTGCGTAGCACTAGTTCAATTTAATTCATAATTAATAATTGTTTTTGTGGAAATAATTCTATTTTCAATCTGGCTATTTGATTTTTAGAGGTCTACGATTCTCTTGATTCCATTTCTGAAGATATCCCTGAAACCGAGATACTTCAATATAAAAAGGATTACCATAAAGCGATGTCACATAAATTTATTGGTATACGAAATGGCTATAACAGAATGAAATATAAACTGGACTTTGGATCGGTTGTAGTTGGAGCTAGAAAAACATGTTGAATATCGTGGTACCACTAAGTTACGATATTTCTACACACAACTTGTTGATATTTTAGTAGACTTAAAATGATGTGATGTAAAAAAAAGGTTTCTTGCAAAAATGACAATAAAAAATATTAAAAAAATACTATTTATCTAACGTCCTAATGAGTGATTATGTAACATATAATTCATTATATAATTTGAATATAAACTTAAATTCACACTTGAGTACTTCACACATGAATTAAACACTTGAACATATGATTTACTTTTTATTGACTACATAGCATGACGCGTTTCGTCGTTAAAAACGACTTCTTCAGATGCTTACAGAATAATGAAAACAAATTTGAAAAAACAGTTTTAAATATGAAGGCAATTTGAGATTCTATGAATTTGGGTTTTACCGTATATTCCCTTCTGAAATCAAATTTTTATTACCTGAAACAGTTTAACAAGGGCGAATTATTCAATTATATCTGTTCATTGAGCAAATTTCCAGAATTTTTGTGCTGATTTATTTCCACTATTTTCCATAAATCTAATCGACTGCTTTTCTGTATATACAGAATACTTATCACAGAATACTTGTGTATATACAGAGAACTAGTCAATAAAATTTTTGGGAAATAGGAAAAATAAATCGACATAAAAATTCTGAAAATTTGCTCAATGAACTGAAAGAATTAAATAATTCGCCCTTGTTAAACTTCTTCAGCTAATGAAAATTAGATTTCAGTTGTTTATATTCAATTATAATGGATTTACATCAAGTAAATGCCAACACTATTGAATATTATATAATTTGCCTTTTAATTCATCACACTTTCACACTCTAATGAAAACGTCTAGTAATATACCACAGTAACATAAGCCCAGATTTTCAAATGCTCTTGAAATTTGATTTCCTATAGCTCTCAATCGAAATATCGAGAGCTTTCAAATAAACTCTGAGAGAATAATAAGTGCGTTCCGAAGAATCATCGAATTTGTTGAATTAAAATATTATACAATTATTTCATCTTTATGAGGCATCTTCAGTGACATATGTACACCAACAATTAAATTTCGATGGTTTTTTCGATGGGAGGCGAAAAAGATGAAGCAGAAGTCCTAAGAATTGCGAACTCAAGTTCAATCTCTCTCCACATGGGCAACAATTGTGATGATAATAATAATACATAATTGCTAATCTTGTAATCGACCGTATGAAATGTATCAGATTATGGTTATTCATCGGGTTTGCGGTTCGTAAAGAAACCAAATTCGAACTCTCGATATTTCCCTGTATTTTAATAGGCTTCTTCTTGTAAATAACTGTGAAGTTATTAACTAATATTAAGAGAATAACAGTAAGGCAATTATACATAGAATAGAAGTACATAGTGAAGTGTAGAACAGTACACTTAGTACTATTAGTACTGCAATACAAATCATTCAGTTCGAGACGACAAATAGATTTTTAAGTACTTTCATTATTATTAAAATAAATTAAACTCTTGGCTTAATGTTTCACGATTTATTTAACAATATGTATAGTCAACATGTTTCGAGCGTTAGCTCATTTTCAAGACTAGTCTTGAAAATGAGCTAACGCTCGAAACATGTTGACTATACATATTGTTAAATAAATCGTGAAACATTAAGCCAAGAGTTTAATTTATTTAAATATTCAATTATGTTTCACCAAGAGTTAAGCGAGAATTCAATCTCATTAACTTTCATTATTGTCGAATTTACATACCCAGGGATTCGCACTTAGTACATTCACAAATTCTTCAACTGATTTTGCAAGGGGATAATGGTTTGTTCATGAAGAATAGTTTGAGTACAACAATTGAAATAAATATTCAATTACCTATACTCATTTTGTTATTATAAATTATTTAGTTTTTTTTAATGTTGTAAACGTATCTGTAGATGCATATGTACGTATTTCAGGAGTTTAAACTCTAAATTTAATATTGAATAAAGTATAAAATAAAATCCGAGTGATATGGTTATTGTTCAATACTATTTCGACACAGAAATTTTAATTGCCAGAATATTATTGAAATTCTCGTTTCATTGAATTTAGTTTCCGATTATAATGTCAACATTTATGGAAATCAGTAGAACGGAATCAAATAAACGATATCGGTTTATGAATATGAATATACTGTATATGAATAATAAATATAATAGGAGTTACGGAATTTATTCAATTCAGTGAACAACAAAATGTTGAAGTTCTAAGTTGTATAACAATTCCATTTCATTATTCAAACTTGAATCAATTTTTGTTTAGAAATGTTTCTGTTTTACTAAAGAAAGTATCGGTTGAAATTTTATGATCAACTTCTTGCATTTCACAACGCTTACTGTAACCTCTTAGACGAATATATCAGTATTGCTAAATACTGATATATTCGTCATCGATATATTGATGGATATTATTCCCTCTCCACGTGTAGACATTCAATTCAAATTTCCAATGAACTCATTTGAATCCCTAGTTGATTTTTTTGTATCGTATAATTTCGTAAATACTCTTTGGAATGCTTGGTTCATGTGCCCGTTGTTGTAGTTGTTAGTATCAGTATAAAAATAAGCACTTCTTTGAATAATATACACAAGAAATAAATTTGTGCAATTCCACAGGTAAGCATATGTCCTGCATGACTCAATTCGGGAAAAATGAGATAATTTGTAAAATTAGATAATTTCATAGTTCATGAGTATGTTTATGACTATATTTTTTTAAATTGATAATTGAAGTTTGTCTTAGTCAATTTTAGAGAAAAACAATGAAGTCTATCACAAAAATTCATCTGAAAATATTTAATTTTTTTCTGGAAACGTATAAATTCTATATTTCCAATATGATTCAATGTCTTCTGAATATTTCAAAATATCCTATCTTCAGAATGACGAGAACATTGGTTCGTGAACTAAACACGTGAGCTCCTATTAGCGAAGAAAAGACGTATAAACCATCTGTAACATTCTGAATTCCTCTTCCTGACAACATTAGTGAGAGTACGTTGAGGCTTTGTTGACATTTCATTCTAACACCCCAGAACTTTATCTGTAATGTGTAAGAATGGTCTCTGCCTATTCGCTTCATATCACATTCCATTCTTGATTGATTGAATAATTCCTAAAAAGGATGAAACAGTTGCATGGTTTTTCAACATTGGTTGGAAAATTTATCGAAAAGAACTCAATATTCACTCTAGAAAGTGATAGGTTCGTTCTAGTTGACAACATTTGTGTAGACACGTCCCTGAAAAGTTTTATTTGAAATATTTCGATTGAGAGTCCCAGTATTGACTATATATATATATATATATATATATATATATATATATATATATATATATATATATATATATATATATATATATATATGGCTATGATGAATAATGGCCACCTGATCTTGGGCAAAGTAATAAAATAAGTGAACTGTAGTCTTTTGTTTATCAAATGAAATTAAACTTACAACATTTTCATGAAAAATCAACAAAAAATAAACTATTCAAAATAGTAGTTGAAAAATAAACAGCTAAAAATGTAACAACATAATACCTAGTTACCTACTTTAATTTGGATGAAAATATTACTTGACAACAAAAGTTCGAAAATTAGTAAACTGTGGAAAATCATCAGAAATATCTGATAATAAAGGACTGTGTAAGAAAATTATTGAGTTTAGAATTATTTTATCTTGCAAGATGAGCTTTTGTGACATTTTGAACTGCAAAAAAAGTTTGATTTCTTGCATTTTCAACGATTTG
Organism: Henosepilachna vigintioctopunctata; assembly: GCA_030704895.1. Lineage (NCBI taxonomy): Eukaryota > Metazoa > Arthropoda > Insecta > Coleoptera > Coccinellidae > Henosepilachna > Henosepilachna vigintioctopunctata. The sequence goes on along the minus strand of JARQZJ010000112.1, from coordinate 446,037 downwards.
AATTGCAGCCATCACTACAGTTACAATAATGGAAGCCTTGTCCATCAAAATGAGAGACTCTTCGAGCACATTCTCGAAGAGTAATATCAACTTTTGGAACATCGTCGATCGAAATCAACTTCTGCTTACAAACAGTAAACTCATTACTGGGGTACAGGTGGTTCAAACTACCGTGTTAAGTTACAAGTTTTCTGAAGTTCTTCTTATTCGAGCGATATAATAATAGCAAATACATTTCAACTATCCATCTTGGCTCGATCGAAATCTGAAAGGGAATTACTCATACTGCCCGGTCCAAGTGATAAATTCAAGCTAGTTATTAATGATGGCCGGTCCCCGTTAATGATGCCCAGTTAAACACGATGCCCGTAACATATATATATATATATATATATATATATATATATATATATATATATATATATATATATATATATATATATATATATTATCAAAACCGGTGTGCGACAAAGGGACGGACTTTCGTCAATTCTTTTCAATATTGTTTTAGAAAAGATCATTAGGGAATGGGAACTTCACGTGAAGGGCATACAAGTGGGTATCAAAAAAGAAAATAGAATAAATGTCAAATGTCTCGCCTTTGCATACGATATTGCTATCATCACAGACAACAGAACTGAAGCCATTCGCGCCGTGGAAAACCTGCATGAAATAGCGCAGAAAACCGGGTTACAAATTTCTTATGATAAAACCGAATACATGGAAAGAAAAACAAAAAATAAATCTTCTCTTATGACAAAACAAGGTGAAATTCTGCAAGTAGGCCATTTTAAATACCTCGGAGGTGTTATACAGTCCTCAGGTTTAAACCGAATCGCTAATGAACAGAGAATAACCAAGCTCCAAAGGGCCTACAAACTAACATGGGCTCACTATAACAAAAAGTGCATTTCGAGAGGCGTCAAATTGAGGCATTATAACACAACGATTCCTCCAGAAGCAGCTGAAACAATGGTTATTGGCGGCTATTCAAAAATTAGAGAAATAGAAAAACAAAAACGAAAAATTCTCAGAAAGATGGGCCAATCAATAGAAACGGCATTTGGATGAAAAGACCTCAGAATAAACTGTATCAAAAGATAAATACGATAACGGAAGAAATCAAAAAACGACGAGCAAAGTTCTATGCACATGTTTACAGAAAGAAACAGTCCAGAATACCGAAGAAACTACTCGATATAATTATGAATAGTAAATGCGGAACAGAGTGGCTAAAAGAGGTCCAAAAGGATATACAACAGATCAATATAAAAAATCTCGAAGATCGCACTGAATGTCGCTATAAAATCGCACATGTGAAGTTTGAGCAGAAATCAAATTGTCAACCTGGAGTAAAGTGATGAACGGGAGAAAGAGCATTCAGAGAGGATGAAGCGTTTTTGGGAGGCAAGAAGGATAAAGCAAAATTCCTAATGATTGCGAATTCAAGTTCAGTCACTCTCCTCATGGTGAACAATCGTAATAATAATAATAATATATATGTATATATATATATATATATATATATATATATATATATATATATATATATATATATGTATATATATATATATATATATATATATATATATATGTATATATATATATATATATATATATATATATATATATATATATATATATATCAACCTGTAGAAGCAAAACAAATGATAAGAGCTTTTGTATCATATAGGATACATGAAAGACAAACTATTATTATAGAATTCTAATGGTAGATGGATTAGTATGTTTCAATATAACGAATAATTCGAAATATCACCAACACATAACGCACACTTGGTTAAGTTCCATCAAATCCATGAATATAGGTTCTCGACGTAAATCAACCTGCAAGCCGATTATCAATATAATAATATAATTATTCCCAAAACTGGAAACTGAACTGTTAATTTTATTGAATGTGAATCTCCTATGTTTGAAATCCGCATCTTAAATTGTGGTTATATTCATTCTATTTATCCGTGGCCGGTGAAAATTCTCATGAAAACTTTTTTTTATTTCATTTTGCGCCTTGGATCAATCACACCTTAGATTCTATTTCAACGACTGATACTGCTCATGGTGATGTATTTTTGAAGTATTTTTTTTATATTTTCGAAAGTGGCGATGTATTTCAAACGTTGTTTAACCAAGCGTTACTGTTAGGCATCTCAATTGACAGGAATGTTTTCTGTTACAATACGCCGTAGTATAATTGATAACAGCATAGCTGAATTCAGAAAATAAAATTGGTAAGTTGTTTTCGAAAACTAACTATTGAATAACATGATGTCGAAAATCAATGGAAAGCTTAATTGATAGGAAATTCATTGGTCCTGTTTGGGTGATTTCAATATTCATATTGAAATAATATAATAATTCGGTCGTTATAGGTTTTATCTGCGGAAAAATTCCTAGAGGGTAAAATTTTTGCATACAGTTTTTCAGTACTGCGTTGTGATGAAGATGTAGATACCGGCTAACAGAGTTATAAAGGCCAAAATTTCAAAATATAAGTTGTTAACAAGTATCTCGCGACCTATTGCTCAAGGTCGAAAAAAGTCAGTATGAAAATTATTTTCAGTTGATTTATTCATCAGAATTCCTTATGAGTGTTTCTGTAAAATCAACGCTGTAGCAACGGTGTATAAAACATTCACCTCAGTAGGAGTTTTTCCACAGATTTGTATTGAAAATACTTGAAATGACTGGTTTATAATACTTTTTTTGTGAAGAAAACAGTTTCAAAGATCAACTTGATCTTTCGATACTAATTACATTCTCTTAGCAACCGAAGATGAAGAAATACTTCAAACTGTGCGTCTTGATAACTGTTTTTATTGAATGCCAGAAATGTAATATACTCTTTCATAATCACACTGAAAACGGAGAAAATAATAATTTTTTTTCACATCGAAATACATTACTTTTTGTAAATTTGAACTCGTTTATCTGTATATTTCAGAGAGTTGATATTATAGAGAATGTGTTTTTCGCCGCAGTTGTTTAGTAGGGCGAAATATTCCCTTCAATATGTCCCAAGATACGCTGAGCAGTATTTCAAGTTATTCAATTGGAAAAAGAATTGCAAAATACTCGACATAGGAACGGGTCCTGGAAATCTCCTGTTTTTAGTGGAACCGTTATTTCCTAAGGATTATGATGAAATAATGTGCACTGATAGGTCGAAGAAGATGATTGACTACTTCAATACCATAAAACATGATCCAAGAATGAAAACTCTACAAATGGATATACAAACCACCAATTTACCGAATGAATTGAAAGGTCGTTTTGATTTTGTTTTCTCATGCAACGTTTTGATGTATTTGTCTGATATCAGGTACGAGTATTGTATCCAATTTTCATAAAAAATATATATATTGTATATATATATATATATATATATATATATATATATATATATATATATACTGTTTAAGATATTTTATTTCGATTGTTTTAAGCAATAACAGGCTTCTTTTAATATGAAAAACTTTATTTTTGTTAACGTTTCGTTGTATATCACAACTTCGTCAAAACTAATGAATAATTGAATTTATGAGTTACTATAGATATCAAAATGTCAAACTTTTGATATCTATAGTATATAACAAAAAAACTAATTTGATCTTTCTAAAGAATAAGTTCGACATTTTGAAATCTATAGAAACTCATAAATTCAATTATTCATTAGTTCTGACAAAGTTGTGATATACAACGAAACGTTAACAAAAATGAAGTTTTTCATATTGAAAGAAGCCTGTTATTGCTGAAAACATTCAATATATATATATATATATATATATATATATATATATATATATATATATATATATATATATATATATATATATATTTATATATATATATGTAAGTCTGTATTCAAGACTTGCTTGTTGGTTTATTCAATACTTTCAATACCGCTGTTGATGCAAGTAATAACTGAAATTTTATTCAACATTATAACATACATGACAATACATATACAATGATGTTACATTACCTGAATCAACAGCAAGTACACTTCAAACAATTCTGTTTTACTTTACTGTGTATTACAAATATTAATAATAATATTAATAATCATTGAACGCAGCTCCTCGTACCGCTGGTCTCATTGTTCTGCAGTGCCTTAGTATCACTGCCGCTCTCCCCTCCAGGCATGATGCCGCACGCATCCTCAGTTTGGATAAAACCCCAAACTTACATATATATATATATATATATATATATATATATATATATATTTATATATATATATATATATATATATATATATATATATATATATATATATATGTATAACATACATATATATATATATATATATATATATATATATATATATATATATATATATATATATATATATATATATATATATATATGTATATATATATATATTTATTATATATATATATATATATATATATATATATATATATATATATATATATATATATATATGTATAATATATATATATATATATATATATATATATATATATATATATATATATATATATATATATATATATATATATATATATATATATTTATTATATATATATATATATATATATATATATATATATATATATATATATATATATATATATAATGAATTCCGGCAAAAGTAGGGCCACTATAATTGATACACAACCAATTTATTAACCTGGTCTATATTTCGAATATGTATATATTCTTCATCAGGACTCTAAAGAATACATAAGTGTAAAACAAAATGATCTAAACAAAAAATTACATCTTACGGTTAACTAGGCTGAATTGAATATACACTTAAATTCAAGCACTTGAACTTATGATTCACACTTTATTGACTACATAGCATGACGCGTTTCGTCATTACAAGCGACTTCTTCAGATGCTTACACAATAATTTTATAATAATTATTATTCTATTATATTAATCATATAATCGAATAATTAATTATTAATAAGAAATTAATTATTTATTATATCATCAATAATGTTATTCTGTAAGCATCTCAAGAAGTCGTTTGTAACAACGAAACGCGTCATGCTATGTAGTCAATAAAGTGTAGATCATAAGTTCAAGTGTTTGAATTTAAGTTTAAATTCAATTATAATGGGTTTACATCAAGTAAACGCCAACACTATCAAAAATAAGCCGAAGATGTAGCCAGACTCAGGCTCAGGAATTGTAGCAGGAATTACAAATTTCTTCATATTTCTATCATATTTTTTCACTTGTGGTGACAATTGAAACAGAGTTTACACTTGACATTCTGTAATCTGTAGTGACGTTTGTCTGTGTTTTCTGACAGTCCGGTATTTATTCCTATATGATTGTTAGGACATTTAATTTTTTTAATGTTTATATCTTTATATTGGGAAACTTGGATATGACCTGGGTTCGTATCCAAGTCGAGTTTCATCCAAAAACTTTTGGATGTAACTTCGATTCTCAATTTTCACTATAATAAAATAATACATTTCTACATGTCCGTACGTGGTTTTTAGCAATTATTGACGTGGCAAGAAGATCCGTAAAGTTTCAAATGGTAAATGACACCTTGTTTTGTTCGTTCTAACGACGTGATACCAAACTATAGAACTAATAGAGAAATGTTAAATTGCCAATTATCTCGAGAATTAAAAATTTTCGGAATAGATGAGCTTATACAAAGTTAGCCTCAAATTTAATACTTTATACGATAAAATTATATCAACAGGGGGTTTCTATTCGAAAAAAAAATTTTTGCCGTGTTTTCAAATTAAATTTCCAATCTTCTTTTTTGATCACTATGTACTCGTATTTTTGGAAAAATTATACAAGATGTGAATGTTTTTCTACCAGAAACCCAACCCATATCAGATAATTAAGACTTCCGTATGTGGAAAGCTAATACTTTTGGTCTGAAAACGACATTTTGAACATAAAATTCGAAATACGTCAAAACCGGTAAAACGTTAAAAGACGGTAAATTGAAATTTACGAATTTATATTTGCGTTTATTTATGAAAAATTAAGATTAGAAAACCTTCTTTTCCTGCACATTTGATATACATCATATAATGATCGGCACAATCATATCATATCATAGAGTCAGCGGAAATTAAGAGAAGTCCTGATTTTGTACATTGATCATTTGTATCATTTCAGGCAAACATTCAAAAATGTTTCTCAAATGTTGAATCCAAATGGACAATTATTTTTCATTTCTGCGAAGAGGGCTCATGTACATGAATTCTATAAATCGATGAGAGAAATTCGAAAATGGACACCTTACATGAACGACTTCAAGAACTGGACAAATTATTTCGATACCAAAAATCCAGTTTCACTTCTGAATGCAGAACTGGAGCGAGTTGGTCTTGAAGTTTTGAAATCAGAATATATCGATTTGATATTTTATGAAAATGATAAGCAGAATATTTTAGGTGAGAGAATTTATGAGAATTTATATATAACTCGAGTGTGAACTATTGAATAGTTCACAATGGTATAAACTTAAACCATCGAAGAACACAATCGAATAGTTACTATTCGATTGTATTCTTCGATGGTTTAAGTTTATAACAAGTGAGTGCACTGTTAGCGGACAGGGGGAAGATAGCGATGACTCGTCATACCTCAAGGTCAATGCTCTTCTCCCTCCTAACCCCCCTTCTTCTTCCTTCGCGCATGGCACGTGTTGTTCATTGTTTCTTAGTGGCTCTGGTTGAGTGTTGATGTGTCATATCGTTGTGTCTGCGGTGAGTAACTATTCCTTCTCATCAATATGGATGCTTGGTTTCGGACGGGGTCTTGCCGCAAGAAGAAGCTGCCAAATGATGAAGGTACTTCTACATTTGGTTCTACAAGCAGTGACATTGATAGAACATTAGCCAAGAAAATAAAAACATATTTTCGTAAATACAACCCCGATTTTTTAAAATTCTGGTTTGTGTTTGCTGGCGCCAAAAACGAGCCCATGCCTCAGTGTGTGATATGTTTCGAAACTGTGTCTATCGAGTGTATAAAACTCTCAAAATTTGAGTGGCTACTGATTTTGATCTGTCAACTGAACATCCTGAATACGTAGGAAAGTCTCTCGAATTCTTTCAAATCAGTAAACGGAGTTTATGTATGTCTAAATCCACCATGGAAAAATCTTCAAAACAGGAAAAACTAAATACTAGAGTGTCTTATTAGCCTTCTTTGGTAATAGGAAAGGAGGGATTAGCTCACATGTTGGGAGAAAATGTAATTTTTACCCGCAGCAAAAATAATAAGTAGTGCTTTGTCTAACCAAAAATGTACCAACAAAATGAATAATATTCCGTTATCGAATACAACCGTGAAAAGAATGGATGAAATGTTAGAAAATGTGGAAGGAGCTGTCATCACCATGTTGAAACAAAGCGAATATTTTTCGCTAGATCGATGAGAGTACAGAAATTGCTGGCCAGGCTAATCTGTTAGCTCTTGTACGTTTTGAGTTCAATGGTAATATTGAAGAAGAAATGTTGTTTTACCAGTCTTTGCCAACAAAAACATTTGGAGAAGAGATTTTCAAATCCGTTGATAATTTTTCAACAGAAAATGAAGTCGATTGATCAAAGTGTGTAGGTGTGAAAACTGATGGGACACCAAACTAGCGTCTGGAATCCATACTGGCTTTATTGCCAAAAGTACGTGTGTAGCTCTTTAGTTCAATGGGCACACTGTAGCATACATAGAAAGGCTGTGGCAGTTGAAGGTTTGGACGAGCATCTCAAAAAACTCTTGACGATGCAGTAAAGATCGTCCACTTTATTAAATCTAGGCCTCAAAACTCCAAACTCTTTGGTGTTTTGTGTGACGAAATGGGCGGTGAACAGTTCTATCAAGATTGTTTGAACTCCGTGACGAACTTAGAGTTTTCCTTAGATATGCATGGAGATTATGATGGGAAACTTGCAAGTTCCTTCTTATAACATGTCACCGATGAAAACTGGTTGAAACGGTTGGCATAGTTGGCCGATATTTTCGATGCACTCAACGTTCTTAATTCAACTGTGCAAGTTGAGGACGTTAATAAGTTTTTGGTACAAGACAAATTGGTGGAAGCTAAGGTAACTAAACTTCAACATTCGGCTTCAAAAGTAAGCTTTGTTCATTCGACACATTTCCAATCCTGCATGATTTTCTGGAAACCAACGAAGTGGAAATTGACAAAACCACAGCTAAAACCATAAAAGATCAACTCGAATCTTTGGCCTCCAACCTCAAGTAATTTAAAATTATTTTATTTGTTTTCTTAATGTTATACTCATATTGTCGAAAGGACTAATCTTATTAAAAACATAAATTTTTCAAAACAGAAACTTTTAATAATAGTTAACATTCATTTATTTCAGCTACTTTTATTGAACTGATTTTATATGTTTTATTCTTCATTCATCTAAATGAGAAATATACTACCTGTCCTAAAACGAGCCGATATTAAGCCTTTGCATGTTTCTTTAGGAAGTACTTCCCTTGAATTGAAAATGGGATTTTATGGATATGAAATCCATTTGAAGAAGACTACCTGAAAAAGTTTGAAACGTCTTCTAGTGAAGAAGACTCGTTGATTGAACTTTCATGTAACCAGGCTCTTATATCGTTTTTTAAAACAACGTCCCGTTTTGGATCAAACTTCGTCAAGAATATCCAGCAATCGCCAAAATTGCTCTAAAGAACTTGAAGAGATTTTCCACAACCTACCTTGCTGAACGAGCATTTTCAACTTAAGTTTTTTTGAAAAATAGATATAGAAATAAATTAGACGTTGATAGCGATTTAGGATTAAAACTATCCAGTTTCAATCCCGATATTAACTCTCTCGTAGGTGACAAACAATGTCAAAAGTCCCATCAAGTTTTTTTTTTCTTTCCGCTTTGAACACTTGTATTAAAATTTATGTAACTAAGTAAATAAAATAGAGTTCTTTTTTTATGAATTCTTAAAATTGTTTGTTTAATCCCTGTATACATATATAACTAAGAGTTACATGTCATAGGCTAGAGATAGGGTATATTGGTTATAATATATATTCTCCTTATCTGTTACAGTTTTTATATTTTTTATTGTGTATTTAGTAAGTTTAATTTTCAGTGGTCCCACCATTTAAACAAGTTGAGAACCGCTGCTCTAGAGGATGAAACAAGAATGCATTTTGTTTTTATATTGCGTCTTCCAGCAATACAAACCGCTATTGCAGAAACCATCTCCACGTCTAACTAAAGTGAGAAACGAAAGAAGAGTGTATTTAATAAAGATCTTGGGCTATGTGGATGTTCCACGTTTCTGTCGGAATTTCCTTGCCTATAAATTTGAGTTCAAATTCTGAAAGCTATCTATTGATGAGTGAATAAAATGATGAATTGCTCGGAGGAACCGAAAAGAATTAGAAAAAGGATTAATGCTTAGTATCCAGAGAACCTAAACAAAAGTATTGAATGAAAATTCAGATAAAATAAAATAGAATGGCGATAAAATAAAAACAAGATAAATGAATAAATGAAATTTTGTTGATGATGAGCACACGGAAGGGGTTGATCACAAATCACAATGTTGAATACTATTTTCAATACGAATAATGGCATGAAACCCAGTGGAAATATTGTAGATATTGTATTGTCTATTTTGAGATCACGTTCCCTGCGACAAAGTGCAAATGTGCGATAATGAATGTATTGTGTACAAAGTCTCAAGTGAGAACAATTTTCACTTCAGAACGGTTAGAGCTAACGAAAATCTCCTTTTGCACCTTGCAACCGAGAGAATTTATTCATTTAGTGTTTGTTCTTTTTGCATTGAATTAATTTTTCATTTCGATTTCATATTTCAGTTTTCAGGTTACAGAATCTTATATTCAGTTTTCGTTTTTCACTCGGATTGATTTATGATTCAATTACTCCATTTAATTATGATCATTTCAAAATTTGGGCTTGGAGTTATAGGCAATGGATGTGAAAAATTAAGAGCAATTGTTGATGGTTCGTATGAAACATCAACGTCGTTATGAAAGCGCCAACGTCGAGATTTAACCGAAAGTTAAATCTCAAAACACAGTCAAAGGATGAATCAGAAGGAACATTGAAATGAATATATGCCGTGCAATTGAGAAATTTATGTAGTGTTTTCAGAACAATAGTTCGCATTATATTCGGTAGATAAATGTATGCCTAAAAACATACTCACTGTAATCAACCTGATTTCAATGTGAGCATTTGTTTTCTAGACGTGTTCGATTCTCTCGATGTGATTTCGGATCAAATTCCAAAGAGCGATATACCGCAGTACAAAGAAGATTACCATAAAATGATATCAAGTATAATTGATGAACGAATTATCGATAACGAATTGAGATTCAAGGTGGATTTTGGATCTTTTGTAGTTGCAGCCAGGAAAAAATGTTGAATATCAGGTAGATTCTTTTGAATTGATGATGATTGATGAAGTCGAAACTTGGAGAAAATTAATATTCATAATGAAACAATATTTAGAATTTTCTCACAATTTGATGAAAATACGCATAACGCGTTTCGAAGTACTATTTCTTTATCAATAGCTGAAATAACAAGCAATCATGTTTGTTATTTCAGCATTTGATAAGGAAGTAGTACTTCGAAAAGTTTTTTTTATCAAGTAAGTAAGTATTTTTATTAAATTATGAGAAGATTCTCTTATCAGATTAGTATTTAATCTTGCACAAAAGTAGAGAATAAATCTTGAAAAAAAAAGAAATACCTATTACGCACTTCTCGAAATACTATTTCTTCTTCGAAAGCACATTAGATGATATTTCCATTGTATGTGTTTAAAGGTGATGTGTTCATTGTCATTTTTAATTTTATTCATCAAATATATTTCGTTACAATATGGTCAACTTCAGCTGACCATGTGTAACTTTGTAATAGAAAATATTTCATTTTCAGTTTGTTGCATCTGGTTATTGTTCAGTAATATTTCAATTTATTTTCAAGTTTAATTGTTTCGCTTATACTCTCTTTTTTGTTTTTTTTTTTCAAGCTTTTTTTCAATTATCATTATTTGTGCACGATTTGTTATTTTTTCTCTGTAATTGGATGTATACTGTTGGGAATAAATGTATTATTATTATTATTATTGTACATTACATGCCTTTGCTTAACATGATCATTTTCTTGGACAAAAATGGTACTTCGTAGGGGAACGGTGACATGAAAAGAACATTTCTGCTTTTGAGGTTCTAGTGACTGTTTGACAAAATATTTGGGGTCAAATAGAAGCGTTTATTATTGAACTATTGAACTGAAATGCAATAACTTCCATTAATAAATTCTTAGTACTTCATTTTGTTATCTTCGAGAAATATTTCATTTGTCCTTTTCATAAATTGACTTCATTGAAAGGGAAGCAGTAATTTATGAAATAGGCAGTACCTAATTTCAAGAAAATAAGTAACTAAAATACGTACAAAAACTACTTAGGTATGTTGAGAATTGAAGTGTAATCTGACTAGAATTATTTTAACTATTACATTTTATGGTTTCGATTCTGAACATCAATATAATTAGACAATTGGATGTAACTCAAACAGAAATCAACATCTATGAAATGTTCCCTAAAATTCAATGAACTTAAAACTTATTTATACTTTTTCGTAAGGTACTTATAAGCAGTCTCTTGATTTTTGACAAGTAATGAATTACATATATGATTATTGAAGACAAATCAATAATGTTATATATCTCTTTTTACACTTAGACTGCATCTGATAATTAATAATTACTTCTTCAATAGAATTATATGAGTAATCAGCCTCCATGAAATGTGATTTACAAACTTATACTAGTAAACTTAGATACTAATCTGAACGATTGTTAATGATATATTGAGCAGAAAGAATAGAAAAACCTTTAATTCACAGGTTTGCTGCGCCGATTCCGTGCAAATTTCTCTTTGCAGTCTTGGGGGCTTTATGAATATTTTTCTACAAACATTACATTGGTCAGGATATCCTCTATTATCTTTTGTAATGCTGCGATTTCTTGATCTTAGAGTGACTTCTTCATTTTCAAAGATATCATCTATTTGTCCTTTCCATTCTAACCTTTTGTTAGGTCTCTTTCATAAATATCCTACAGACATTCATAACATAAGCAAACAATCTCGAATTTTGCATTAAAGTTAACTGATATTATGTTTTCGTACCTGTAGATGCTCATGCTATTTTAAACTTTGATTCACACATTGAAAATCAACTCGCAGCACTCGATAGAACGTTTCAAAGTTAAATGGAAAAAATGCTATTCATTCTCAATATCAACACTTGCACATATCCCCCATGTTCGAAATGACGAAAGTATGAAATTAGCCGCGATCGAACTCAGATCAAAAATGACATAAGACAAAAAAAGTGTTACCTCGAAATTGATCTCAGTTTTTCAGTTATTTGAATTATCCCTCTCAATTCGTGTCAATACTTTCATGCCACCTCTCCCCTGTTGTTGAAAGAACTATTACTACACTCATAATTTTATTGTGCTCTATTTAGAAATGGTTTATTATTATAAATTGATATGCAAAATAGTTTTTCAACTTGTTATTTTTGTGTTTATCAGTTTATCAGAACAAATTCACTTCAATAGTACAGGTAAGAATTTCAGGAAAGAATTGAATTCAGGGCAGGTTTTTGAATATATACTTCAATTTCAACATCGCTTCCGAAACTAAAACACGAGTTTTTTAGACGTTCATAACTTGTTCATTATTTAACCCACTTAGCTCCTGTAGAAACTTTCCGATCATTCCATTCAAATGTTTTTTGCGTAGTCATTTAGTTACAAATCAATAAATATTCTTCAATCGTTTCCATGTATTTATTACAATCGTTATATTTCATTCTCTATCAATATGTCTATTGCCTTTAGAACATCTGATTATATTCGCGGTTTGTTTCATAAAATTCGGTAGCTCTCTTTTTCGGAAATTCTTCATCATTGTCGGTGATATTGCTTTCAATTTTGCCATTGAACTACGAACTGCAAAGAGAAAAACTGATTGAGCTGTTTCTGAGCCAATATGTCATTTAGTTGACTCATTTCTGTTGCAGTTTCCATGTTTTATACAAGTTTACTCCTAATAATAGCAGACATATCTTTTTGTTAATAAAAAAGGTTTTTGAGAATTTGGGATGTTTGTATGCTCTAAAAGTAGTCCAGTGGACGATATTATCACATAATTCCGAAAATCCGGGACATCTTGGTCTTCCGAGGTTATCTTTTGGGACAACAGAACACATAATCGAAAAACGAGACGTCTAATTACGTTGGTTGTTCGCAGGTATTTTTTGTGATATATGAGAGAAATTTAAATATTGTTTTAAGATTTATTCGACTTTGTTGCATGAAAAAACTGAAGGAAAATTCGTTATTTCGGTTATTATATATATTTTTATATTTCATTCTCTAATTTTCAAATGCGGATTTAGATCGAAATATTCATTCATCAAACACGATAAAATATCTCGGAGTAACCATCAATTCACTGCATGTACAGATATCATGGAGTGTACATGTCACGATATATCGTTTTATGTATCTGAGGAATCTATTTGATACCATTTACCCTCCAAGCATTATAGGCTGATAAATTCGAGACTCACCAACAGAAACCTGGCTTGTTGTTTAGCTGGTGACGAGTATTGAGTAGGAGAAAAATTTTTGCTATAAGTCTGTCATGAAGCGAAATATACTTTATCGGTTTTGGATCATTTTCTTGGCACACTTGCACAGGTATACAGTATGAAACACGATTTTCTTTGAAATCACTCGAAGAGCATGTAATTCCTTGGTCCTCAACCTTTTAACATATTCCTGGTGGAGGTTAGAAATAATTCGACAATTGAAATTTTCGCTAGAGCTATCAGGAAGTTCCTGATGAAATTTGATATTGGTGTAGTTCCATGCAGAGTTTGAGTTTTTTTGTTATTATGAAACTAATTGAATTGCTCTCTTTTTGTAGCGTCGAGGTACTTTCAAATCTGTAATAAGTGTTGAGAACGTAAAGCCCGAATACCACATGAACTAAATAGCCGCATGAATCCCAAGAGACAGTTGATAAAACAGGAAAGAAGTTTAACGACTTTCACTCATTCCATTATAATGAAATTATCTGAGTGATTGTATCGAATAAGAATTAGCTCCAATTGGTAAAACCCAGATACATTAATTATACGGAATTGACAAAAATAGATGTAAATCTATATATATATATATATATATATATATATATATATATATATATATATATATATATATATATATATATATATATATATATATATATATATATATAGATACAAAAGATATTGTGCAAAATGAAATGCCCCTAAATAGAATGATACCCACGTTTTTCAAAAATTTATCTCAATATAAACCGGTATCTATTATACGTAAAAATCGTTCAAAAATGATTTTTCTACTTTCGCAATTATGATAAGCAACATTAACATTTTCTCATAGACAATGAAAAGCGTATTCAGATTATGGAAACTACTTAATAGATTCGAAGAACTGAGTGTTAAACCTATTATTCGAGGAAGTGAGCATGAAGGGGTCAGATCTTCAAGTTTGAAAATGTCAACACTTATTTTGCGATTTTCTACAGATATGTACAATTTTTTAAAGCATTTGGTAGGTTAGATCATGGAATTTTTCTCCAGCAACTCAGTCGCTTAGGACTCTCAGATAAATTAGTCATTCTTTTTCAACTTACCTGACGCCAAGACGATTATTTGTTTAGTACAACGTACAATGGTTTCAAGTCACAGAAATTTATTGCGGAGTCGGGGGTTCTACACGGTTCTGTTTTAGGTCCGCTTCTTTTAATATTTTTGTGAACGACATTTCCTTCAACATGAAATCTTATTTTCTCAAATGTAAGATATTTCACGAAATTTCAACAATAAGTGATTGCCATATTCTTCAAGACGATATCTCAAATTTGAATCCGTGGTGTGAAAGAAATCTACTGACACTGAATCTTTCTAAGTGCATTATATTGTCTTTTTCTCGTAAAAAAAGTATAGTTCATTTCGATCACAATGTCACTAGTAATAAAATCAATAGATATACGAATTCAGAGATTTTGGATTAACTTTAGACACAAAATTAACTTCAGCTACTCGCATTAATGATGTTGTTTCAAGTTGTTATAGAAAATTAGGTTTTGTTATAAGAAATTCTAAATGCCTCTCTCAATTTGAATCAACTATGCTCCTATACAATTCCTTAATACGTTCAAAACTAGAATATGCTAGTGTCGTTTGGAATCCAGAATACGTGTGTAATATAAGGAATCTTGAATCCGTGCAGAGACGATTTTTGAAATATTTATGGTTTTGCCCGACGGTTTGTATCCATAACGAGTTATAAATCGAGACTTACTTGCTACAAGATTTAATGTTCCATCACTTGAAACACGTAGGAAATATTTGGGACAATGCTCCTATACAAGCTGAAGGTTTTCTGTTGATGTCCTTTTCTTCTTTCCCTCATAAATTTCCGAGCTCCGAGAATAACTTGTAGAAATATGAACACTTCTTATCAACCTCTGTCTCGTACTAATATTCTAGCTATTTCACCACTTCATAAAATTTGTAGTGACTTAGCCTTTTCATGTCGTCATCGACATATTTGCATGCGTGCCTGGTGAAACCAGACGAGCTCTCGTCTGACTGTTTTTTAGTTATAAAGTTTTTTAGATATTAGTTTTTCCTGTATCTTGTAGGTGAGTTTCAATATCAGCTTGCCCACAGAGTTATCGTTCATGTGTATTGGTTGTACATTATTGATATTATTTCTAGTTTTATTTTACATAAATTGTAAATTATATTGTATCTCTCCCACTCATTAATTGGCCCAAGCTGTTGAGTGGTGTATTTGTGAACAAGTAAAAGAAAAAAGAACCGAAATAATGAACCAACTCCGTTTGGAATTGCATTCATATGAACTCACTTATTATACATTTTCCGTTTTGTAGTGCCCATCTCATTACTGACAACAATGAATCCCAGATAAGATGATGATCAACCTGAAATGTTATATAGAGTCTGTTCCGTTATTCACTATCCCATTTGACTGTGCATCAAAATATCACTGGATTTATCACAATGAGCTCCACTTACATACAGCCTGCTCAATTTCCAGACCTAAACTCATGATCTCTTATGGGACTGTCTACCTACATATTTGTGTTCACTGCCTCATTTACAATTAAGACAAGAAGATTCATGGTTGCATCTAAACAAGAGGTTATCATTACAATTATTTTTACATTTTTACTTTGTCTACTAAAATTTTTGAAATTCTAAAAGTTTTGTTCTTTTAATATACCTATTCTTTCCATATACCTAGTCAAAATTAACTCCGATAAAATCCTCAATTCTCCTAATCCTGCATATTTTTGCTGTTCAACTTTAAAACCCACAAGCAAATTACAATTTTTACAAAAAACTTTTATCGGTTTTGCTACAATATAAGACGTTTTGATCAAAAGACTCAAATATTTATAATTCCAATGAAGTTCTAAAAATGGGCTTCAAGTTTCAATCAAAATTTCGTATCTTTATATATAACATTATATCAACATCTTGCCCCAAGCATCTGCCGGACAAAATAATTTTTAGAAATAAATTATATATTTAATAGTGTTGGCGTTTACTTGATGTAAGTCCATTATAATTGAATATAAACTTAAATTCAAACACTTGAACTTATGATTTACACTTTATTGACTACATAGCATGACGCGTTTCGTCGTTACAAACGACTTCTTCAGATGCTTACAGAATAATAATACATTATTATTCTGTAAAGCAAAATTATTCAAAAGTTAAAATAATAATGCGTTATTCTGTAAGCATCTGAAGAAGTCGTTTGTAATGACGAAACGCGTCATGCTATGTAGTCAATAAAGTGTAAATCATAAGTTCAAGTGTTTGAATTCAAGTTTATATTCAATAAATTATATTCTCGGATCATTGGTGAAAAAAACGTGATAATATCAAAGGCATCATTGTCATACTTAAAAATATGAAATGAAATGTTCTCTGAATATTTAAACGAACGAAATAACGACTACAAAATGATGGAATCATTGAATTCAAGAACATAAATGAAAAAGTTATTTTTAGATAAGCAGAAACAAAGAAAATGAATCATTCTTATGAATAATATACTAGTTCTATGGAGTTAATAGTAAGACTGGCGAAAACCAGTATTAACCATCTTTTAAAATGGTTTTCCGTTGCTCATGTACTTTTACTTGTTTTCTGATATTCAAAAAAACATTGTAATGAGTTGCCATTTAATAAAATTGTATTATAATAATTATTATTTTTATTTTATACATCAACAAATCTGACTTCCAAAAATCAAGTAACCGAACGTGATCTCGAAGTAGACAATGGAATATTGTCTTCAGTGTTTTTTCAGCCAGGTTTCATGACCATTATGCGTGTTAAGAAACAATTTGCATCATGTTTTGTTTTCAATTGCAAAAATTTCGCCTCTCTATAGAAATGAGCGGAAATTGATTTTCTAACTATTAATTCATCATAAATATATTGAAAACAATGTTAAAGACGTGTGGAAATAAATAGGAGGAATTATATTTGCATTGAGAAAAAATGCATAAGACAATAATAGAACGCAAAAAATTATTTCAGTTGAGGTAAGTTTCTATCAACTCGAATATAATCAGTCGAATGTTCGCTGATCTCTTGGTGAAACATCGATAATAATATATTAATTAAAAAACTATTGGCTTGGTTTCACAAAATTTATAATGAATAGTTGAAAATTCTTTCGGGATGCTATCCCCGAAAAAAGTTAGACTGAACAACATTTTCCGACCAACATTCTTACAATACATCGTTACCTCACGGACACTTATAATACAGGCCATGAAGAGCGTAGTCCCTCAGTGTAGCCAAATTGTGCACAGTGGTCTACTCCCCTAGTCGGTTGTTCCCAAAGTTTCGAGCATTATTTCAACTCTTTTTGTATATTCCAAACGAATAAGAAATATTTTTCGCAATTATAACATATAGAATATTATATTGGGTATTGTCAGCACATATTTCTGCAACAGAAAAATGTAAAACATTGATTATTGCAAGAAGACAACAATGTTTTCGATAAAGCCCCACTGCGTAAAAAATACTTTTATAAGTCAGTGAGATTTATTCATGAAATTTATTCATTTCAACATAAAAAGTTGCCTAATCAAATTTATTGAATTATTTGAGAGAATAGGAACCTTGAAAGAAACGCTGTAGGAATTATTCAAATTGAATTATTTACCTAAGTATAAATAAATATTATATTTCTGATTAGCGCAACCAACAAACTACTTCATGAAAGTATTGAGCATTCTTCGTTTATTTGTTGATTCAGTTTTCTTGTGTTCGGCTTCATTTTTTTTGTGCAGTCATTCAATAAGATTTCAAAAAATGGAACACAGTATGATCCGAATATTTTTATTGTCTTCACCACATAAACAGCAACAATAAGATTCTTTCAAGGACTCATCCAATGACACGCTCAAAATAGTGAGATTACACAAAATTGCTTTCTGATGTATATTATTCAAAAAGGCCCGTTCGAATAAAATGTCATTATTAATTTTTTCAAATATGGCACACATGAGAAATAAGACATTTAACTAAATTAACTAAATCTGTAGGTATATTCACTCCTTCCCGCTGCTAATAATTAAAATATTCATTATCAGTCAAATTTTAATTTTATTTGATCAATTTAAATTCGTTATTTACACAAGTAGCCCGGTTTTCTGAAAAATCCAGAAAATCAACTAAATCACAACTAATTTCAATCGATGCCTCATTTATATAATATAAACTTGTCTCGATTAAATATGTGAAAGATTGATCCACACTGTCTGAAATATCTTTGTATCTTATCAACAAATTTTTTATTTGAGACCACCTATCCAATTTGAAGTCAATAGGCAAAATCCAACTTAAATCAGTGTACAACAACTCTTTTTCTTTCAAAAATACTGTTACTAACATGTCTTCATTCGCTGTGATTTGTTTACTTATAGTAATAATTTCTTCCCTTAAATTAAGAAAACGAAAATGAATTTTCTTGTTAACTGAGCCCATTTTAACATTCCAGCAATCAGGAATATTTATTTTACTGGAGTAATGAAGAATTGAATCTTGAAAATTGACAACTGAATCTGACTTTTCAAACATGTAATTCAAATTCTCATTGCGAGCTAAATAATTTGTCCGCCTTTCCTCTGAATTTTCCTAGGTAAGGGCATAATTTTTGACAAATAATGCGGTAAATTTGGAAACATTGAAGGAACCGCGTGAGAGACTTGTTTTTGTAGGTATGCTCACCATCCCACTAGCTGAAAAGAATTACTTTTCCCTGATGATATCAGTTTCAGGAAAATGCAAGGCACAAACAACTGAATATTTTGTTGGATCCCAATTATCTCGTGGTATAGATTCCATCCATTCACTCTTTAAAAATTCATTTTTAGGGAAACTGAAAGTCGATACTAGTTGCCCACCCGCTCGCAGGGTGCTGTTATAATTAGATTTACAACAGGAATTCAACAAGTTTTCGTCATTTTAAAAAAATATTCTTTCCTGAAACTCACCTATTCCAAGCTTGAAACTTACTGAATCATCTACGGCCTACCTATCTTCTACACTATATTTCACAAAAAAATTATTTGTAAGTTATCCGTACTCGAAACACAACACAAATTCAATTCGATTCAATCGGTTCACACAAAATAATTCGTTTCTATAATTTGATGTCGTGTTATCCACAAACTATCAACACTAACACCTAAATAACACTAAAGAAAATTGATGAATAGAAGATTAAAACTGAAATCGTAAAATATTCAACTTCAAACTACGAAAGTCTGAAACAACACAAAATTGATTTCTTTTCACTGAAATTTGTAAACAAACTAAACACTTTGTTTTTTATAGTTTGATATTGAGATTTCAACAAATTATCAACATCAACACTTGTATTACACTGTTCACAATTCAAAATTGAATAATATATACCAAAAGCTCAAAGTATTCCACTTAAAACTGCGAAAGTTTTGGGAAGCATCCTATTTGCATTAGTATACCAGCTCAACTAAAGGCGGGATTGTTGGACCACTATCTTCTTTTAACAGATGTTCATTTCATGGCCTGTATTGTAGTTGGCCGTGGTTGCCTGCAATAGACTTAAGGCTGATATTGTTGTCTCCGAAGTAGAGGGCAGGTCAATAAACAGGTAAAAGTATCAATTTAAATCTAAGAATTATCGAATAACAAAGAAGATCTTAAAGTAACAAATTGAAAATGTAACAATAATGATAGACTGAAGGTAAGTTGATCAGTTAATATTGGTTCACTGCCTTCGGTGTGAATCAAGTGGACATGTGGAAATTTCTGATTCACAACGAAGGAAAAAACCAATTTTAAGTGATCAACTTACCCTCAGTCTATCAGCATTGTTACTTTCTTCAATTTTTATTCAATACATTGGTCATAGATGATTTTGAAATTATCGATCAAGTTCAAATTTTCAATTTCAAAAAAAAAATGAAGCGCGAGGTAATTATCTCCAGAAGTTATTTTTCAGTGTTCTTTTTGTATATAATTTTGTACAAGGCTTTATACTAGTACAATTCTTCGCATTCGTAACACTATTCCAAGTGGTGTTTCTAATTTCCGTTTATTCAAAAATATACAATATATAAATTCAATGGACGATGAATCTACTCTGTGATAGTTCATATTTAAATGAGAGGTAATAATAAAAACTTGTCTAAAAATCACTGACTGAACAATTCTTTATTCGACTTGTTTCGCCTTTTACAGCATTCTTGATGAAGTGCCATCAATGGTTTTTGCTTGGATGGTGGTGGTGATTAGCTCAGTGGGCTTGAAGGAGGTGTCTTAACTTGTGATGGGATTTATATATTTGTGAAAATGTTTAAATATATTTTTGTATATTTCAATTATTAGTTTAGTTTACATGTTTATGATTGTTGCCTGAACTGGTTAATGTGATATTGTATAATGTTGCATTCTGGCCTCAAGATGTTTTGAGATGAGACTTTAAATAGATATCTTGTAGAAAGACCTGAAAAGAGGTAATAGTTTTCTGTGGCTGTGTAAATTGTATTTTTATATTTTTGTCTTTTTTCATGTGTATTTCACTAATAATTTTTCTTGACTGAGTATCTTTTAGTAATTTTTCAACATTTTTCCATATATTTCTGTGAATTTCGATTTATAGTAAATTTGTGATGTGGTTGATATCGGTTTGGGTCGTTTTGACATAACAAAGTGAGACAACATGACTAATGATGTAGTTCACGTGTACCATGCTTTCAAGGCTTGACGTTGACGTTTACGTCTATCAATATGGCTTCATGATAACTACTGTCAGTGTCACTCATAACTAATTAGTACTGCCACGTGGTTGTGGGCTGAGAATTATTTTTATTAGAATTTGATGAACATCTTTATATTTTGAATCTCACTATCGTAAGTAATATTGAGGACGTAAGCTTCTTCGCCAATTGATTGTGATTTAATTTGTAGCACTCCTGAAGAGGAAGTAATACAGTTTCGAAAGCTCAAGCATAGGATAAAGGAGTCTTCTTGTTTGATTTCATCTTGACTGCTATCACACTAATACCTTTTCTATATCTTAACTGGTCAGTCGCGATTACCATTACATATATATATATATATATATATATATATAGTAAATACTGAGACTCTTAATCGAAATATCGAAATATTTCAAATAAAACTCTCAGGGAGCTGTCTACACAAATGTTGTCAACGAGAACGAACCCATCACTTTCGAGAGTGAATATTAAGAGCGTTTCGAAAAATTTCATCGATCTTGTTGAATGATAATAGGATACAATTGTTTCATCATTATTATGAATCATCAGTCCATATTTAATCTATCAATCAAGAATCGATGACTTTCAAAACGAACATAGGTCCCATACCAAATTAAGAGAAGTTCTAGAGAGTGAAATACTCACGTAGGCTCCCTCTATCGGCGAAAGGACGTATAAACACTCCCTAGAGTTCAAGATTCCTACTCATGACAACAAGAGTGCGAGTGGAAGGCTTTGTAGATATTTCATTCGAACACAACAGAAAATTGTCTGAAATGTGTAGGAATGATCCCATGCCTAATCGCTCCAGATCACGCCCAGGCGGGCAAAAGTGTAGCTAGTTCAAAGATTCACAGGTAATTCAATACTAGTAAATACTGAGACTCTTAATCGAAATATCGAAATATTTCAAATAAAACTCTCAGGGAGCTGTCTACACAAATGTTGTCAACGAGAACGAACCCATCACTTTCGAGAGTGAATATTAAGAGCGTTTCGAAAAATTCATCGATCTTGTTGAATGATAATAGGATACAATTGTTTCATCATTATTATGAATCATCAGTCCATATTTAATCTATCAATCAAGAATCGATGACTTTCAAAACGAACATAGGTCCCATACCAAATTAAGAGAAGTTCTAGAGAGTGAAATACTCACGTAGGCTCCCTCTATCGGCGAAAGGACGTATAAACACTCCCTAGAGTTCAAGATTCCTACTCATGACAACAAGAGTGCGAGTGGATTAAGAGTCTCAGTATTTACTAGTATTGAATTACCTGTGAATCTTTGAACTATATATATATATATATATATATATATATATATATATATATATATATATATATATATATATATATATATATATATATATATATATATATATATATATATATATATATATATATATATATATATATATATATATATATATATATATATATATATATATATATATATATATTTATTTCGAAAGTTTTTAGCAATAACAGGCTTTTTTTGATATGAAAAACTTTATTTTTGTTGACGTTTCGTTGTTATATTACAACTTTGTCAAAACTAATTTGTAAAAGTTGTAATATAACAACGAAACGTTAACAAAAATAAAGTTTTTCATATCAAAAAAAGCCTGTTATTGCTAAAAACTTTCGAAATAAAATATCTTAAACAGGCAATAAATCAATTTCAAGAAATATATATATATATATATATATATATATATATATATATATATATATATATATATATACCTGATGAACAGTTTTCTTTTGAGTTATTTTTGACGTAAAACTTTCTATTTGACCAAAAAAAATCAATTTTCGTTCTTTGACCTTGAATGAACTATTTTGTGCATGAGATCGATGTGGATTTTCCACAGTTTCATGAAAATAGTATTCTTAACTTTTCTGTGAATTTTCGGCTTGTTAGAAATTCATGTAATTCGTATTTGCTTATCTCATTTGATCCACCTATTTTGTTCAGGGCTCTAATTTCAATGTAAATGCATTTTGAACAGTGAATTTTGAAATATCTCCAAGAGTGTTTATATGAAAGTTTGCCCCATAAAATTGGCCCTCAACTACAGTGAAATAAATATCCTCGTTCTGAGAGGGTTGAGAGGCAAAATTGCACTTCTGAAGTTTGTTACAGAATGTTGAACGTCATATCCGGTTTCCTTAATCTAACAGGTGATGATATTATGGATTTTGTACTTCTATATTTTGAAACAGAAGGTTTTTAAATTTCTATTACATATACGGATTGTACAGCAGTCGAATTGAGTATCCGATATTCATCAGCAACTGATAACTCTATTAATTGAACAATCGTTTAACCTTTGATCATAAAATTATAAAATTAGAAATTGCGTATTAGAAAAGTGTAAATAAAATTTACGCAGTCTTTCCGCTCATCCTCTCCAGTGAATTGATTCGAAGAATGAGTCTGTCACCTCACAGATACAGTAAGATAACATTTCATCTGAAAGGAGTTACTGAATATGCTCAACAGTATTTCAAGTTGATACAATGGAAGAAGAATTCAAGAATACTGGATATTGGATCTGGTCCTGGGCACCTTCTGCTTCAAATAGAACCACTGTTTCCAAAAGATTATGCAGAGATATTGTGTATTGATAAGCTGGAAGAAATGGTTAACTATTTCAATTCTCATAAAAGCGATCCGAGAATGAAGGCTATCGCAATGGATATACAGACTACTAGTTTACCCAGCGATTTGAAGAATCGATTCGATTTTGTTTTCTCATGTAACTCTTTGATGTATTGGGCCAACATCAGGTAATGCTTGACATTCAACCATTAATACTGAATTTTTGAAATTGTTTTGTTGATTTATAAGGTTTTCTATAGAAATCAATTCCGTTGTTAGTTAGATCTATATTCTGAATATTTGATAGTGTTGGCGTTTACTTGATGTAAATCCATTATAATTGAATATAATCTCAAATTCAAACACTTGAACTTTGATTCACACTTTATTGACTACATAGCATGACGCGTTTCGTCGCTACAAATGACTTCTTCAGATGCTTACAGAATAATAACAACATTTTAAAAAACATAGGTATAAATATCAGGGAATTTTGGGATTCTATGACTTTGGTTTTACCTAAGATATTCCATTCTGAATAATAATTTCTATCACCTCAAAAGGTTAAACAAGGGTGAATTGCTTAATTCTATCTGTTCATTGAGCAAATTACCAGAATTTTTAAGCCGATTTATTTCCACTATTTCCCAATAATCTAATTGATAACTTCTCTCTATATTGTGTAAAATTTTGAAATTCGTATATGTTTTAGTATGGTTTTCTGTTAATAAATGGTCAGCATAATTCGTATTACTTTTATTATGGGCGAAGCTTTATTTATGTTCCTCTATTCTAGTACCGAAATTTCTGCTAGTTTTACCTATATATGTACCGGAACATGTTCCACAATTCAGTTGGTAAACACCTGATTTGTCTTCTCTTTTAATTTTGTTTAATTGTTTTGTTTATTGTTCTGAATGTGTCCCGATATATTATTGTTCGTTTCAAATGAAATATTAAAATTATGTTTAGGTACTTAAAAAGGTTTTGACTTTTTGACTGACGGTTCCAAAGTATGTTGAACTATTATATTTACGATTTCTATCCGACTGATAAGGAAATACTAATCGTAGAGCTTTCCGATAGAAATTTTTGTCAAGAATTTTTGACACTAGTTATAATTATTATTAACCGCAATCTGTTTAATGATATTCAGTTCTTTATTGAAATTTTCTTCTGATAAAGGCATATTGGTTAATCTGTGTATCATACTTTGAAACGCTGCCATTTTATGTGGATATGGGTGGCATGAGGAGTAATGTTTTATGGTATCCGTATGGGAAAGATTATGTTGAATAGAAAAATCAAATTTATTATTTAATTTTGTGATCGTCAAGTCTGAAAAATGATTGGATTCATCAGATTCTATTTCGGTTGTAAATTTTACATTAGGATGAACAGCATTAATGAAATTCTCAAAATTTTTCAATGAACGATCGGTAGCAGTGAAACAAGTGATTATATCATCTACATATTTATACCAGAATACAAAGTGTTAGAAATTCGGGTTGTTTTGAATACTATTTTCCAACTTATAAATTGGAAACAACATGTTTGGCATTCCTGCCCGTTTGAGCAAAGATGCTTTGCAAAAATTGAAACCAATTCTACGTATGCAACACATCTTTTAGAAGAGAACCATGTCCTCGATAACAACTTTAAAATATTGAATAAGGAACGTAAAGGTTATAAACTAACCCTATTAGAAGCCATGGAAATTAATAAGATGAAGAAATCAAACAATTCATTAAATGATCAAGTTTTAATAAATAATTCTCCTTTATTAAATTTATTCCAGCAGAAGGTAATCACAGAAAAGTATGCAATGGTCATCCCCCCCAATTCAGAAAAAATATGTTCTATAGTCGTTCCCCTACAAAAGAAGAACAGTGTTCTATGGTCATTTCCATGCACTTCAGGATATATACAAGCAGTCCACAATGTAATTTATCATCAACATTTTATGAATTGATTATAGTGAAAATCGAAAAACTACTTAGTTATATTTAATTTATGTATCATGGATTTTCATCAAGTATCGGCCCAATCGATTAATAGTACGAAGATTGTTGTATGATAAACCGTACATACCTCCTTACCAATGAATGAATATTGATTGTTGATGTGAAAAAACTACATCTATTCATTGATTGATACTATCATTCATTTTGTATAAAAGAACAGAATACACGTTCAATAATAAAAATACTTTTGTAATGATTGATGGTAGGTAAGTATCTATCTGAGAGATTCATTCAACAATCAATATTCATTCATCTAATGAATGAATATTGATTGTTGATGTGAAAAAACTACATCTATTCATTGATTGATACTATCATTCATTTTGTATAAAAGAACAGAATACACGTTCAATAATAAAAATACTTTTGTAATGATTGATGGTAGGTAAGTATCTATCTGAGAGGAACGAATCTAGGAAGTAACTCAACTCACAATAATACAATTACAAATACAATTATACCAAGTTCTTGTAGAACGAAACAGAACTGTCTTGTGTTTTCATCAAGCGTGTGTATCGGTTTTCATATTACTTAACCACCATCTTTTGAACGATAATAGAGGCAACACGTCGAATATGTTTTCATAACCATCCACCAATCAAAACCGTGAATCAAGCGACAAAAAGGTTAACATACGAAATTGAGGTTTATTCTAAAAGGTTGTTCAATAAAATAAAATCTTATTATCAAAAGTCAGCTTCATTGTCATTGTTTTGTAAAAATCAGACATAACCTGCTAGGTGGTTTATCAATTGGAGCTAAACCATGCGGTCTGGTACAAATTTCTTTTATTTTATTGAACAATCTTTTAGAATGAACCTCAATTTCGTAAGTTAACCTTTTTGTTGTTTGCTTCACCATTTCGTTTGTAATATTACGTTGTAGCACTCGTGATGAAGTAACAATTTAGTTTTGAAAGCTCGAGTTAAGGAAAAAAGAGTCTTCGTATTTGACACCACCTGACTGCTATCCCACGAATATCTAATTTATGACTTAACTAGTCAGTCCCTACTAAACCTACATATAAATATATATATATATATATATATATATATATATATATAAGGAAATGAAATTTTTTTGCTTATGGCACTGAATGAAATATTTAAGAAAATGAACACTAGAATATTCATTCGAAAAATTCAAATTAACCAAGAGAATGTTATAGTAGAGCTAGATATGTGAACGTGTACAATGTGATGTCTCCATCATCCTTCAAGGGATAAATGTTAGAGAAATATTGAAATCGATGCCACACCTGATGGAAGTGCGAGACATATATGTTTTGTTCTGCAAGGAACTCGTCAGTCGTACCACGTCTATCGAATTTGCTTAAATATTTCATTCAGTGCCATAAGCACAAACAAATTTCATTTCCTTTATATATTTATATATATATATATATATATATATATATATATATATATATATATATATATATATATATATATATATATATATATATATATATATATATATATATATATATATATATATATATATATATATATATATATATATATATATATATATATATATATATATATATATTATGTATAATATATTTTATTTCGCCGTATTTACTCGTAAATGCAATGAATATAAGCTTTGGCAAAATTTGAGATATCTGATGTACAACATTGCTGATGAGTCATTGTCGTGATTTGAGAATATTTGAGAACACTAATATTATACTTTTAGGCAATCATTCAGGAACATTTCTCAACTTATGAATGAAAGTGGACAATTATTTTTCATTTGGCCAAAAAAAGGAGATGTTCACGATATATATAAAGCAATGAACATAAAGCAGAGGTGGGCACCTCATACGAATGAATTCAAAAACTGGATCAATTATTTCGACACTGAAAGTCCCACAGACACTTTGAAGACAGAATTCGAAAGGGTGGGTATTGAAATAGTGAAATCAGAAACGAAGAAATTGTCGTTTGAGGATCAGGAGAAGAGTAACTTCACAGGTAAATTTTGAATGAAAAGCATGGGAACGAATGTAATATGAATTCAAGAATATCATTTGAACTACGTTCAACACGTTTTGTCGAATAGATAACATAAACTTCATTCGTAAACTTCTATCAGTTATCGAGTAGAAAACTGATGAACAACTAGCATTTCCTGTCATTAAATTACTATCATTTCATAGAATACTCCAGAGACTCTGATTATAATTTAAACAGGAAACTCTTTTTCTATTTCTCGAAGCTCAACAACCTGCTTTCCATGCAGTATGTTCTATTACTATTCCTTTAAATCCCTGTTAAATTATTCAAAATAATAATCTATCACACTATAGGTAATTTTTTTAGAGCTGAATTCAAATATCAACGTTCATATCAATTAAAGCATATTAGGAAAATTGCTTGAATAAATGATATCTCATACAATCATGGATCTCAGTTTTCCGAACATATTTTGTCAAGAATACATGCCTACATTTTCCAAAGAAGTCGTCTATATTAATATATATATATATATATATATATATATATATATATATATATATATATATATATATTAATATATATATATATATATATATATATATATATATATATATATATTAATATATATATATATATATATATATATATATATATATATATATATATATATATAATATATATATATATATATATATATATATATATATATATATATATATATTTTTGAAAGTTTTTAGCATTAACAGGCTTTTTAATATGAAAAAGTTTATTTCTGTTGACGTTTCGTTGTTATATTACAACTTTGTCAAAACTAATGAACTCAAAAGTATTCAATAGTTTTGACAAAGTTGTAATATAACAACGAAACGTCAACAGAAATAAACTTTTTCATATTAAAAAAGCCTGTTAATGCTAAAACTTTCAAAATAAATACCTCAAACAGGCAATAAATCAATTTCAAGATATATATATATATATATATATATATATATATATATATATATATATATATATATATATATATATATATATATATATATATATATATATATATATATATATATATTATATATATATATATATATATATATATATATATATATATATATATATATATATATATATATATAATATATATATATTTACACAAGGTATGAAAATAGAAATGAAGAAATTTACGGTATTTACCTGCAATTTGCGTTGTTTGTTTTTCATATATATACTCAAATATATGTAAACGGCTGTCACAAAAACAAACAACGTAAATTGCAGGTAAATAACGTTAATTTCTTCATTTATATATTTATGTATATATATATATATATATATATATATATATATATATATATATATATATATATATATATATATATATATATATATATATATATATATATATATATATATATATATATATATATATATATATATATATATATAAATGGTTTTTAAAATTTCTAGCCATGTTTGATTCATTGGATTACATCTCGAAACGAATTCCGAAGGACGATCTAGCTGAATACAAGCAAGAGTATCATGAACTTGTGCATGAAAAATTGTTGATGGAAAGGAATAGCGATAACAAAATGAAATGGAAACTGCCTTTTGAATACATTTTAGTTGTAGCTAAGAAATCATGAAATGATTTTCGTACTTTCTTATATAAGACTAAAGTACAATGGTTAATTTTTTTTGTATTTTTATTTTACATACATGGGTCCACTCAACAGACAGTTCAAAACTGTCCTTTGAATGAGGAGCACATATTACAAATCCTAGTTACCTATAAACAAAGGTGTATCTTATATGTACTTCTTATAGACATTTTTTAAAGATCTTATAGAAATAATGTTTTGCAATGCATTGACTTAGATCATCTAATTTACAACACTAAACTTAACTCTAGTGAAAAAGAGTAAAGAAATATATCATGGAAAGATAACTATATAAAAACTTATAATTATTCTATTATGGTCCTTTGAATAAATCATTTTTCTAATGTCTCGTGAAGTTATAGAATGCCGAGAGAAAATATCCAAGTTGGTCTTTATACTTATCAAGTTTAGAGTATGGTAATATCTATTGGATGGGTGAGTTTAACATATAATTTGTTTTGCTCTTCCCTACAACCAGTATTGTACGATTTCTAACTACATGTGGAGAACAATTAGAGTTAATAAGGCTCGTATATACAGCAGAATCTATTAAGCCATCAAGTAATTTATAGGAGAAACATATATCGAAGTACTCACGTCTCACACTCGAACAACACTACCTAAAAAATCTCATATTAATCTCAAATGAGAATGAATGTCGGTACCTGTTAAAGCGGAAATAAAGAGCATTAATGAATTTCTGTTTAACATTTTCTATTATATTCGTGTATTTATCATAATTTGGACTCCAGACGACCGACGCGTACTCTAACTTGTATCTTACAATGGAATTATACAAATCAATATTAGACTCACGACGTCCAAAGGGCCTAGTATTTGTAATATGAAACCCAGGTTTCTGCGGGCATGTTGGACGATTCCTTCAAATATAAAATTCAAAGGTCCTTATCACACCCAAATCGTTCACTGAACCGAATTCATTCAAAATTGACGAATGTATCCTTAGATACTTAGATACCTTAGAACTTAGATACCCCATTATTTCCCCACGACCCCACTATCAGCACCTTCAACTATTATTGGAATTGAAACATGGTGATATAATCGTTCTGGCGGATAAGTCGTGGTATTCCAGACGTTTCGTCTTGGAGCAACTGACTCAGTTGCTCCAGAGTCGTCACCCAGTATACAAACACGTCGAAGCACTCTCCGCCACTGAAGATGTCTATCGCAGTTAGAGACGAAACGTCTGGAAGCGGAGGAATTTCAGTTGACCACGCCCAATCAGCCCGGAAGATTATATCACCATGTCACCATGAACACCGGCCGTGAAAGCCTACACGATTTCATTGGAATTGACTTCAATTAAATTGAATAATTTAGTTCACAATGTCTTAGGTTGTATCATTTGTCACGCTCGCGAATCGTAAACAATCATGTCATCATTTTAGGCTGTTCGATTTTTCAGGCGGTCCCCGTACTTCGACACAACTTTAGTGTAGTAGTGTAAGCACCAAAGGGAGTTGAGTATGCAAAATAAGGACCGGCAACTATGCTCAGTTTCGTCTGAAAAGATCGACTTCGCAGGCATTCGTTAGGAGATGTGCTCGTAACATTGAACGATTAAAGCTTTAATTAGTAGAAGCAAACCTAATATACAAAATTTCTCTTGATCTTAGCGTTACTGAGTTACAATTGAGTCGTAATTTGCTCAATAAATATGGGCAATCTGAAAAGCCATTCACCAATGTATAAACCATCATAATGTCAAAGTTATTTCTCCGCACTTCGGAAGATCTCAGATTAATTCGCTTCTGAACTTCATTATAATTTATAACTGATGAAGAATAAACTATTTTGATAGTAACCCAATTCAAAAATTTCCTTTGGACTCGTTTATTATTTTGAATATGTATGTTATAGACTAGAGACCACACCACTGTTGCGTTTTCGCATATACTCCTTACTAGAGCTCGCAAAATATGCAACTTGCATTTTTTTATAATTCTTCCAAAAAATGTATTTTTTTGAAGATTTGAGCATTTCTTGCTTTTGTTGCCAATTATTTTGAAATCCTAATGAACAGAAAGTTTTCATTATGGAATTTTTTAATCTGTTTGGGTTTGGAACTACCTGCTACCCTAAAATGGGAAATACCAAATACCATAAACAAGTAACTGTAAGCAGGGAATTTCAAAAACATCGCAGCCGGAGCGGCCTCCCCCGGTAAATATTAGGCAAGCCTTCAATTGAGCAGTACCTTCCAACGAAAGCATTACGATTAGTGAGCAGTGAACCTATTTTACTTTCCTTTAATCAGCATACAATATAACAAGTGTTTGAGTCGAAATGCCTAAAAATACATTCAATTTTATGTGGATAAAGTGTCACCGAGAACTTGGGATGGAGACCACCTTTTCTGTACTGTGTGTTCGAAAATTGTAAGTATGTATATGTTACATATTGCTCTTAGTTTTGGTTTTGAAGTATGTTTTATCTAAAAGTATAAGTACTCATGTATTCAAGATATAGGTAACATATTATTAAGTAAATAAATTATTAAGTGAAAATTCAAAGGATAGTGAATCAAATGCGGAAGATAAATCAAAAAATAACCCCGCCACAAACAAGTGTTTATCCAAATACTCGTAGACGGATTCAAAAAACTTAACCGCAGCTGACTGAGTTGAGTGGCCGCTTCTGAATCCATGTTGCGCGGAGTCAATTATTTTGAATCTATTGAGATAACTCATCATTCTGGCGAAAACAATTTTCTCTATTACCTTGGAAAACACGCTCAAAATGGATATTGGGCGATAGTTAGTAATTTCACTCACGGTTCCATTCTTAAATACTGGAATTACTATGGATTGCTTAATGATATTGGGGAACTTTGCAGTAGTGATGGAAACATTTATAAGATATGCAAAGTGCTCGCCAATAATTCCACTAATTCCTTTCAAAACTTTGGCTGATATGGAATCAAAACCGACGCTTTTTTTATTTTTTTAAGGCTTTAATGGTATCCTCAACTTCAATTGTAAATAAAGGCGGCAAATAATAAAGGCGACATCCTGAACGCTTTGTTCGCAATGTACATGAGGAGCGAAACTAAGTTTATGGTCGAAGTACACACTTAAGACCTTAATCATGAAAACGTGCTCCAATATTTGATGGTTCAGATGATATCTAAAATTGTTCGGAGATCCAACTCTTCCAAACCCCATTACTAGGCACTTTTTTATGTTGAATTCAATTTCATCGTCTGCATACCATTTCATCAAGTAATCAATATCACGTTGTAGGAGATCACTATCTTCCATTGACGATACTGATCTATATATCTGATATCGTCAGGGAAAATTGGATATTATCACTGAAACACTCATCAAAAAGCTCTAAAGCATTCGTTCTTTCCATTTACTAGATACCTAAGAGGAGGGCCAATAGAAAACATTGAACTAGAAATGATTTTCGGTAACATTCGTAAACAGTTCACAGAATGCTGTCCTCATATTTTGCAAACGGGATCCTCTCCAGCTCTGTGTCTACAGAGTTCGTGTTTCGATTTTTTTCAGACGCTAAGTAGCCTTCGATAATGTTTACTTCGAGAGGTTATCACATTTGCGTTTGTATAAGCATCGGTAATTACTTCATTATATAGTTTTTGTTTGTTTGATAAATTTTATAAAGTTGTCTACAATGCTCAGAGATATTATACTTCGTCATGCAAATGGACTTTGGTATATTTGGACTAAATCGATTGCTTAAATACCACTGCAGTAATTTCCGATAACTTCTGAAATCATGACCTAGGATGACTGCACAATGTCATGCAACGAGTAATAATGAAACCGCTCATTAGAAATATGAATCATATGACCACTGTTCTGCAATGCGCAATTATTTGTCCACTGATTTCTGCCAATTACAATCGTCATCGAGATCGAACTCTGACGTTTATTTCAACGTTCTCTGCAAATATCAACAATGAAACGATATCTGAAATAAAAATAATGAGTAAGAATGATAGTATTCCTTAATGATCCTTCACACGAATATTTCTTCAAGCAACCGCTGGCTACTTGTAATGACCGTGTTGATGTCGACAAATAAACTACATCGATTTCCGCCAATATTTTCTAAATTATTCTAAACGGAGTCCGGGATGAGTAATCAAGTATTCCTTTTATCATTTCTAACTGCAAGAATAACAATTATTTGATAGAAGACCAATTCAATCAAAATATCGTGAAAAATCATTATTCTCGAATGATCCTTCAAAGAATATAACACAATGAAAATAAGGATGAATGTTCGCTGATATCTTGGTGAAACATTTTTTAAAACTTATATTGAATAAAAACATTTGGCTTGGTTTCACAAAATTTATAATAAATACCTGACAATTGTTTCGGGGTGTTACTCCGAAGTTTTATAGTATATATTATTATACTATATACTATATTATATTATTTTATAGTATATTAACCTCAGTAAAGTGTGTTTTTTAGAGGTATAGAACATTAAATTGCAATAAAACAACGATGGATCATTCGATTAACAAGAATTTTTTTATTCGAAAGATGGTCTTGTAGCATTACATTTTTAATATGATTTCTGACATATGACCACCACGGCTGGCTCGGACGTAGTCCAATCTGGACGTCCAATTTTTGATGACTTTTTCCAACATTTGTGGCCGTATATCGGCAATAACACGGCGAATATTGTCTTCCAAATGGTCAAGCGTTTGTGGCTTATCCGCATAGACCAATGACTTTACATAGCCCCACAGAAAGTAGTCTAGCGGTGTTAAATCACAAGATCTTGGAGGCCAATTCACAGGTCCAAAACGTGAAATTAGGCAGGCGGTCACCAAACGTGTCTTTCAATAAATCGATTGTTGCACTAGCTGTGTGACATGTTGCGCCGTCTTGTTGAAACCACAGCTCCTGAAAATCATGGTTGTTCAATTCAGGAATGGAAAAGTTAGTAATCATAGCTCTATACCGATCACTATTGACTGTTACGTTCTGGCCATCATCGTTTTTGAAGAAGTACGGACCAATGATTCCACCAGGCCATAAAGCGCACCAAACAGTCAGTTTTTCTGGATGTAACGGTGTTTTGACATAAACGTGAGGATTATCTTCACTCCAAATGCTGCAGTTTTGTTTGTTGACGTAGCCATTCAACTAGAAGTGCGCTTCATCGCTAAATGATAAAATGGACGTAGTGCGCGATACGTATTCCGCACAGAACCATAATTTTCGA
Organism: Henosepilachna vigintioctopunctata; assembly: GCA_030704895.1. Classification (NCBI taxonomy): domain Eukaryota; kingdom Metazoa; phylum Arthropoda; class Insecta; order Coleoptera; family Coccinellidae; genus Henosepilachna; species Henosepilachna vigintioctopunctata. Next base: position 411,091 of record JARQZJ010000112.1, on the reverse strand, counting down.
AATAAAATTGCACTATTTGCAAGCGTTGTTCAGGCGTGAGTCTATTCATGATAAATTGCCAAACCGAACTGAGTATAAATCACTTCTCAGCTGTTAAATCGGTCGCCATCTTCAACAGTAATGCCAACTTAAAGTTCTATGCCTCTTAAAAAAAAACCTGTTATATAGTTATATATAGTAATACTTGCCTCTCCTGCGCAAGACCCCCTTCCACTGCGTCCTCTGAGAGCGCTTGACCGTTCGGAGTCATGTTTACATATTTCTTCGTGTATTTTGCAATATTTTTTGAAAGATTCAAGATACATATTCTGCTGTACTTTGCTTATATTTTCGAAATCCGTTTCAACAAACCAAATAGGACGATTCGTGTGGCATCCAGACATTTTTCAATTAAGCGCATTGATTTATTGGAACCACCAATTACGCAAAAAATTATTGTGCCACCATTATTCATTTTTTTCCAACTTGAATTGTGCCAAGATTGTTCCTTTTCCATCAAATCGCAGCCAGGCAAGATAAAAATTAACGACGTAATTTATTAGTAAAGTAAAGTAAAGTAAAATTAGTAAAGTTTTCTCCGCTTCTAATGATTTGATCGGGTCACGTGACGGCTCATTTTGTTCGTTTTCGTAATCATTTTCAATGTTATGAATAAAAACTGAAAAAAAAATTGATTTTCGGTATAGATCGTCAATAAAAAATTTAGTGGTAGTCGCTTGTCCAACTTATAACAAAAATAAAGTATAAAGTACCTTTCTTCTTACGACACAGTCGGTTTGCTGAAATATATAATGTCAAAAATCAACCCTAATCACTTGTTCCCCGTTGCTTGGCCTACCTGATTATAAGACGATTTACTCCATTGAGACGATACTACCTTATATGAGACAGTATCCACATATTGACCAAACACCTATTGCGACCTTTCAACATTAATAATTATGAAAGCTGAAATATAAAAATAATAATTCAAGACAACTTAAGGGAAGAATTCAATTTAATTTGAGTTAAATATCTCGTACAGACTTAATTCAAGTCCCGTTATTATGTTAATTCGCAAATTTTAGGATATGAATGATTTTTGTTAATTTTGTTTGAACTTGTTCAATGCGAAACAACTTTATTGTATCGAATGTTTTAGCGACATACAGAAAAATCGCTAGAGATAATTGCCTCCAAAATTGAATCAATCATGAAGAAAAGTAATCACTTCATGTAGAGCACTTCATGTATTCGTTTCATTCCTGAAGTCATAGGATCTCGTTTTAATGAACTTGAAACATTAATAATAATGAAAATAATGATAATAATAATAATAATAATAATAATAATAATAATAATAATAATAATAATAATAATAATAATAATAATAATAATAATAATAATAATAATAATAACAATGATTATAATAATAATAATTATAAAAATAATAATAATAATAATAATAATTTATTGATTTTTCAAATTTACAGAGTAGAAAGGAAAACAGGTCATTCCAAAACAAAACAAGAAGAGGAAAACAATTTCAAATATTGACTACACGGTCACCACATGAACCATAAAATTCTTCAATATTGTATGGCTCAAGCTGTACAAAAAAACGATAAAGAGACTTCCCGAAAGATGAATGACAATACAACTTTTGTATGTTTACTGGTAAACTGTTAAACAGTTTAATGCCCATATACGTCAGGCCTTTTTCAGTTAGAGACGGAGAATGAATCGGAAAAATAAATGGATGCATTCTTCTAGTGTTATTTACATTTGAATGTCTACCGAACTAATCTTTATTTTTATGCCTGAACATCAAGATTCTATACATGAACAATCCATAAACTGTTTAAATGTCATTGCTCCTGAAATACTCTCGACACGATTCCCTGAAACCTAGACGGAATATTGATCTCAAGGCTAATTTTTGCGTTTTCATAATCTGATGAGAACCCGAACTGGTTCCCCAAAAAATTATGCAATAACTCAATATCGACTGGAACATAACACCGTTTTGAATACAGCTATATCAACTTAATCTCTAAGCACCTTCAATGCATAAATAACCGATTTCAATTTATTATTAATTTCTTCGGCATGGCTGTGATATTTCATGAAACTGTCCATATAAACTCCCAGAAATTTAACAGATTCACTGATTGGTACTTCAGCATTACAATAGGTTATGCTTTCTGGATTGACGGTTTGCTCTATCAATTTTAAAAATAAAACATTGGGTCTTATCATTATTGAGCACAAGTTGATTTTCTATACACCATTCGTTTACTCTATCCATGGTATCCTTAAATTCCCTTATAACATTCACAATGTTCAATGCAGAGATGATGATGTTTGCATCTTCCGCAAACAACCTTCCGTAAAAGACCTGATAGAACTAGAAAAGAAAATGTTGGATGGATGATTGTTACCCCTATAGTAATTATTTAGAACTTCCATCAAGTGTTATTGATGTTCAATGTAGAATTGGACTCTCATTATGTTCAAGAATCTTACTCGAATGTACCTAAAAATTTTGAACAGTGGTTCACATCATTGAAATGATATCATCTGATATCAGCTGACCGAGGTAGGCCTTTTCTGATGAAGCGTTTTTCCCCTCATGTGTATATAACGTTATAAAAATAGAACTTTACACAATATAATTGACCCTCTACTCCTGTGTGAGATGAATATTCCCGTTCTAAAAGTGTTCAGAGGCCAAGTCACATCTTTTATGTTTGATACAGCCTGTTGAACGTAAAATCAGCGTATGATCTTGACTCATGTCTTGAAGGTTTGGACAGAAGTTTTGTCGAATTTCTATTACACATCTCAAAATAATTCGGTGGTAATTTGAATGAATATTTGGATTTCATCAACAACTGATAACGTTATCAATAGAACGAATTTAGCTTTCGATTATTATATTGAGAATTAATATATTTGTTGCGTATTGATTAAATAGATTCAGTGTTTTCGTTCATCGTCCTCAGTTCGAAACAGAGAATTAATTCGAAGAATGAGTTTATCGCCTCATAAATTCAATAAGGCAACGTATCATCTGAAAAGAGTTACCGAATTTGCAAAACAGTATTTCAAGTTGATAAAATGGAAGAGTAATTCGAGAATACTGGACATTGGTTGTGGTCCTGGGCACCTTCTGCTTCAGATAGAACCACTGTTTCCAGAAGATTATGCAGAGATATTGTGTATTGATAAGTTGGAAGAAATGGTGAACTATTTTAATTCCCAAAAAAGAGATCCGAGAATAAAGGCTATTCCAATGGACATACAAACTACTAGTTTATCCAACGATTTGAAAGGTCGATTCGACTTTGTTTTTTCATGTGACTCTTTGATGTATTGGTCTAATATCAGGTATAATGTGGGATTCATCTCATTAATATTGAATTTTTCAAATTCTTCTGCTGATCGACAAGTTTTTCATTATAAAACTCGTTCGTTGTTCGACAGATTTATATTTGAGTATAAACATAAGAAAAGGTTTCATATGAATGTATTGCTTTCGCATTTCAGCATTTGCAAGACACACTTAAAATAGCTTCTTTATATTTGAAAAGAAATTTTCAAAAAGAATATTTGACTGTCGAAATTGCTCTATCCTCATTGACATATAATAAGTCCTGATATGAAGAAGATTCTTCGTGACAGCATAGTGTTATCGCAATTTAATTACAGTATACGGACCATGTTTCACAGATACTCAAGAGAGAATAATATAATTGATACAGAATTATTGCTTAAGTTACATTCTTGGAATGATAAAGTATGAACATATCTCACACAAACTGTCCATGCGCGTTTGTTTATAAATGATAGAAGAATTCTACACATGGCATGTTTTTATCGTAAAATTATGATGGAAGGACGTCCTAAATATTCACATCGTAAAATAATATACCGATAACATCTACATAATATCAAAATGAGATATAGAGGTAGACTGAATCCGCCGACTCATAAAACTTTTCAAGGTTTGACCGTTGAATTTTCAACGATGTAATGCTGATTTTTTAACAGTTTTTTTAAATCAAAGAAAACACTCAATTTGCATCATACATTCGAAATTTTTAATGAAATTGATAACTTGGTCTTTGCCATTTACATTTTGAAAATAACTTCATGTATATGTTGTCCGCGACTCTGTATCAAATGGTCCATTTAGAAGGTCCAATTTTGCGTCATTTTTTCGAGCATTTCGGCCTTCATCTCACGAATTACCCGTGTTATGTTATCCTATAAGGCTTCGATCGTGTTCGTATTGTCCACATACCCTAATGACTTTACATAACCCCACAAGAAATAATTCAGAGGCGTCAAATCGTGTGATCTTGGCGTACAATTCACAGAGGTAATTCGAGAGATAATCTGCTCACCAAATTCATTCCTCAACATGTCCATTGTTTCACGAGCTGTGTGGCATGTGGTACCGTCTCGATGGAACCACGTGCCAACCAAGTTCAACTCGGCAAACTGGGACAAAGAAAGTTGCATATCATGACTCGATATTCGCCGTTGGCGGTAACGTCTCTTCCACGGTCGTCTTCGAAGAAAAATGGACCGATGATGCCACCAGCCCATAATCCACACCAAACTGTCGGTTTTTTTGCGATGCATAGGCAATTCTTTGTATGTCATCTGGCTGTTCATCACTTCAGGTGCAACAGTTTTGTTTATTTACATATCCGTTAAGCCAGAATTCAGCCCCATCGCCGAACACAATTTTTCGATAAAATTTATAATTTCGATTTAATTCTTGCATAAGTTGAATTTTATAGGCTTTCAAGCCCAAATCAACACGTGAAAATTTTCCATGTGGTTGAGTAACACATGCCCAATTGCTGAGAACGGCGATGAATTGACATTTCACGATCCTATTAACACTGTACGCTACGGCTGCAATATTCTCCTCAGTACGCACTCTAAACATGCGAGACAATGGTTTAATGTCCAACAAAGTAAACATGGTGCGGAATTTGATGATAACAGCACGAATTGTTGATTCACTAGGTGGATTATGTCGACCACAATATGGTCGTAACAAACGATACACATTTTTGATAGTATATTTCAACAATTTGCATTCGTTGCTCGTTTTCAATTCTCTCCATGATGAAATGGCAGAGTACACTGAAAACTTTTCACTTTGACAGATGACGTTTGGATGTCATTACCAACCAGTGCCACCAACCTGAAAAACTAAACTCTCAAAAAATCACCCGTTTTATTTTTATTGTTAGTTGAACTGTACAAGTGTATTCCTGTAAATTTCAAAACTAGATCTCTAACATGTTTCGAAAAGAAATTGAAAGAAATGTTATTCGGTAGTGAAAATCCCTGAAATTCTCATTTGCTTGCCTATATTTTACGAATTTATGAGTAACTTTTTCGAAATAACAACTAAAAAAGCTACATACATAGGTACTGAGTATTTGTCTCTGTACTTCGCCTTTTTCTTCCATCGAGAATAAGGACTATTATTGTTATCATATCACAATAAAATCATTTTTTTTATTTTTTTTTATTTATTTAATAGTGTTGGCGTTTACTTGATGTAAATCCATTATAATTGAATATAACTTAAATTCAAACACTTGAACTTATGATTTACACTTTATAATATATCTTAGATAATTATTACCTAAGAATATTATTATATTACCTAAGAATATATTACCTAAGATATTATTAATAATATCTTAGGTAAAACCAAAACCATTGAACACCAAAATTCCCTGATATATATATACCTGTATTTTTCAAAATGTTGTTATTATTTTGTAAGCATCTGAAGAAGTCGTTTGTAACGACGAAACGCGTCATGCAATGTAGTCAATAAAGTGTAAATCATAAGTTCAAGTGTTTGAATTTAAGTTATATTCAACAATAAAATCAGATAGTTATCATTGAATATTCTTCATCAAAAAAATCATTTAACCTGAAATTGTTCTAAAGGTGGAAAAACCTCATCAATTCACTAATTAATACTAACATTCATTCAATTTATGGAAAAACTTAATACTCAGTTATGAATGTGCCATTTTCTTTCCTGAGGAGATACAGTAGATAGAGTAGACTCGCGCTACATAAAAGCGATATGAAGAAGAGAAATGCATGATGTGCCCTATCTGTTCATGAAATTACTCTCGTGCTGTGAACCTCGAAGAGGTTACAATCATCGACTCGAACAGAAAATACAAAAAAATGTGTGTACTAGAAATGATCTACATCAATAATCAGGACATCTCCATAAACACAAAAACCGACACACAGAATTGAATTTCATTCTCATTTGTTCTCTCGAGAATTTAGGGTTATTGAATATAACTTAAATTCAAACACTTGAACTTATGATTTACACTTTATTGACTACATTGCATGACGCGTTTCGTCGTTACAAACGACTTCTTCAGATGCTTACAGAATAATAACAACATTTTGAAAAATACAGGTATATATATCAGGGAATTTTGGTGTTCAATGGTTTTGGTTTTACCTAAGATATTCCATTCTGAGAATAATTTCTATTACCTGAAAAGGATTAACAAGGGTGAATTGTTTAATTCTATCTGTTCATTGAGCAAGTTTCCAGAATTTTTAAGCCGATTTATTTCCACTACTTCCCAATAATCTAATTGACTACTTCTCTCTATATTGTGTAGAATTTTGAAATTCGTATCAAAAGTATGGTTTTCTGTTAATAAATGGTTAGCATAATTCGAATTACTTTTACTATGGGCGAAGCTATATTTATGTTCCTGTATTCTAGTACCGAAATTTCTACTAGTTTTACCTATATATATATACCGGGACATGTTCCACAATTTAATTGGTAAACCCCTGATTTGTCTTCTCTTTTAATTTTGTTTTTATTGTTCTTAATGTGTCTCGATAAATTGTTGTTCGTTTTAAATGAAATATTAAAATTATGTTTACTTAAAAAGGTTTTGACTTTTTGACTGACGTTTCCAAAGTATGTTAAACTGTTATATTTACGATTTCTATCCGGCTGATAAGGAAATACTAATCGTAGAGCTTTCCGATAGAGTTTTTTGTCCAGAATTTTTGACACGACTTCGCTTTCATAATTATTATTAACCGCAATCTGTTTAATGATATTCAATACTTTATTGAAATTTTCTGCCGATAAAGGTATATTGGTTAATCTGTGTATCATACTTTGAAACGCTGCCATTTTATGTGGATATGGGTGGCATGAGGAGTTATGGATTATCGCATCCGTATGGGAAGGCTTGTGAAATATGGAAAAATCAAATTTATTATTTAATCTTGTTATTTTTAAGTCTAAAAAATTAATAGAGTTATCAGATTCTATTTAAGTTGTAAATTTTATATTAGGATGAACCGCATTAATGAAATTCTCAAAATTAAAAATAGGGTTATTCTCATTATATGTATTAGTAAGGAATTTTGCCAATTATCAACTCTGAAAACATTATATTTTATTTTCGTAAGATCTCAACTTAAATACGGATCAACAGCGTGGAATCCTGGTTATCAGTTACATATTAATAAACTGGATTCTATTCAACGAAAGTTCCTGAAACTCTTGAGCTTCAGAATTGATGGAATATATCCACCTATAGGCATATAACATGAAACACAAGTCGACATAATGTGGACACCCACAATGAGCGAAGGAAATGCCATGCAATAGTTTTCTTCTACAATTATTCTAATCAGAATTACTTAAGAATTACTTTTACACATTTTAAAAGTGGAAAACTTTTCAAAGTAGACATTATTTGTTGAGACAGTTTATCTATGAAAGGAATTTGCAGTTTATCCATCGAAAATGTTAGAAATATGTACAGAAAAAAGTATAATGTGGATATATGTATATATATATATATATATACATATAATATATCTATAAATATATATATATATATATATATATATATATATATATATATATATATATATATATATATGTGTGTGAAGGTTTCTTGGGAATGAGCACAGTTTAAAATTGATGGAGTAATTATTTATTCGACATATGTTTCGGCTCTAGGCCTTTCTCAAGAATATTATAGGTTCATTGTTGGTTGGAAATTGACTTCAATTTCATAAATCTTTCGTAAAACTGAATATTGCTTCAGTTTATATCATACAATAGCACTATTCAGTTTTACGAAAGATTTGTGAAATTGAAGTCAATTTCCAACCAACAATGAACCTATAATATTCTTGAAAAAGGCCTAGAGCCGAAACATATGTCGAATAAATAATTACTCCATCAATTTTAATCTGTGCTCATTCCCAAGAAACCTTCACACTTATGTTATTAAGCAAAGCACAAGAAAACTAAACGAATTATATATATATATATATATATATATATATATATATATATATATATATATATATATATATATATATATATATATATATATATATGAAGTGAATATTATTCGCGCTAACCATGCACGTCGGAAATATTGAAGAAATATTTATACGTAAATTTGGAATCGAAATTACACCGCAAAAGTTTTCAACCTCGACTGGGATACGAACCCAGGTCTCTCAGGTTTACGCCCTGTTGCTCTACCAACTAAGCTACCGAGGTCTACTACTTCGCGATGCAATTCCGACTATATCTAATTACTCTTTTGTTCGCAAGCCAGTCATCGACGCACGGGTTGTCGTTTACTCACGTTCGTGCAGTTTGAAAGACGACAACCCGTGCGTCGATGACTGGCTTGCACACAAAAGAGTAATTAGATATAGTCGGAATTGCATCGCGAAGTAGTAGACCTCGGTAGCTTAGTTGGTAGAGCAACAGGGCGTAAACCTGAGAGACCTGGGTTCGTATCCCAGTCGAGGTTGAAAACTTTTGCGGTGTAATTTCGATTCCAAATTTACGTATAAATATTTCTTCTATATATATATATATATATATATATATATATATATATATATATATATATATTTTTTATTTTGAAAGTTTTTAGAGTTAGAGTGTTTAGAATTAAATTTAATTTCAAAATAATTGAATAAATTTAGAATGAAAGAACGGACATTAAACATCTAAATTCTATCTACAACAACTTAATAAACCTCACAAATAACACTCGCAAAATAAACACACAACAATCACAAAACATCACATCTCACAACTCATTCTTTCCAGATCTACCTTCAATTTCACACACATAAACGAACAATATACACATTCTGGATAAGTATATAAAAAACTATATGTAATTGTATATATGTAAATATAATCACACTTAAGAATCACCTGGCTTACCATGAGTTTTTCAGAGGTTTCCTCATGGTGAAGAAGACTAAAACTTCCGAAGCGAATGCTGAGCCAGAAATATTCCTCTGATAATGAAAATCAATAAGTGAATATACAAAAAAACTGATTTGATTTTTCTAAAAATTAAGTTTGACATTTGATATCCATAGTAACTCATAAATTCAATTATTCATTAGTTTTGACAAAGTTGTAATATAACAACGAAACGTCAACAAAAATAAACTTTTTCATATTAAAAAAGCCTGTTAATGCTAAAAACTTTCAGAATAAATACCTCAAACAGGCAATAAATCAATTTCAAGATATATATATATATATATATATATATATATATAAAAGGAAATGAAAGTTTTTTTTGCTTATGGCACTGAATGAAATATTCAAGAAGATGAACCCTAGAACATTCTTTAGAAAAATTCAAATTAATCAAGAGAATGTTATAGTAGAGCTAGATATGTGAACGTGTACGATGTGATGTCTCCATCATCCTTCAAGGGATAAATGTTAGAGAAATACTGAAATCGATGCCACACCTGATGGAAGTGCGAGACATATGACATATGTTTCGTTCTGCACGGAACTCGTCAGAAGTCTCGCACTTCCATCAAATGTGGCATCTACTTCAATATTCGATCTCACTATATATATATATATATATATATATATATAGCATATTCCTGTATTAATATGCAATAAATGTAAGATTTCCTGAAATTTAAGATATATTCCGATTTCGAACATTGCAGAGTTGCTGCAGTGATTTGAAAATTGACATTGATGTTATACTTCTAGGCAATCGTTTAGGAACATTTCACAACTTATGAATGAAAAAGGACAATTATTTTTCATTTGGACGAAAAAAGGAGATGTTCACGATATATATAAAGCAATGAACAAAATTCATAAATGGGCACCTTATACGAGTGAATTCAAAAACTGGACTAGTTATTTCGACACTGAAAATCCTACAAAGGCTTTGAAGACTGAATTCGAGAGGGTGGGTATTGAAATTTTGAAATCGGAAACGATGAAATCATCTTTTGAGGATGAGGAAAGAGATAATTTGACAGGTAAAAATTTCAGCATTCTCATAGAAAATATGAAATCTAATATTTATGTATAAATATAACTTTATGAATTTGAAAATATTTCATGAAGTTTCTAACTGAACCTTAATTTTTGAACATTCATCAGTTGTTCAATTGATAACACAGGCCAACACACATTTTGGTGCCTGCGATTTTTTAACTGTTCCTGAGTAATTTTTGGATGCAGAATGTAAAAAAGTTCTCATATTTTGACTATCAGATCTAGTTTTTGAGATTTTTTGAAAAATTTTGTATACAATTTACGATATAACTGTTATAATATATAATATTACTATTGACAGTTAAAAAAAAACAAAGACACATGGATTTAAGTATTTATTGCAAAAACTTAATTTACATAATTACATTAGTCACTAATCACATAAAAATTCTCTTTTATACGATTTTCTAGAATGGAGTTTACTAGGGCAGTCTCGCTGAAGGCTCCAGCCGTAGTCCGCCATCATGTGGCTATCCCATCGTCCTTGATAACGATCTTCCATAGTTTTAATATCCTGGTGGAATCTTTCCCCCTGTTCTTCACTACAATCACCTAAGTTTTCTGGAACACGATCTACATAGGTGGCTGTGGAGGTAGTGAACTTTTACATTCATGTTCAATTCTACGTAATTCTCTGCTTTATGATTGCCAAGAAAATTTTGTACTACTTTAACAATTGAACTCCAAGCGATAGATTCAGTCTCGTTCATTGATGTGGTGAATTGTGGATCTTTAACAAGTTGCCTTATTTGAGGACCATCAAATATACCAGCTTTTAGTTTTTCCGTGCTAATGCCAGGAAATCTACGTGACAAATACCCAAAACAATTTCCATCTCGATTCAAGGCCTTCACAAATTGCTTCATTAGGCCTAGCTTGATATGCAAGGGCGGAAGTAAGATTTTTTCTCCTGAAACCAAAGGTTCGTTGATCACGTTTTGTATTCCTTGAATCATGACATCTCTTGAAGGCCAATTTTTGTTAACCCAGTGCTCATTTTTAGCTCTGCTGTCCAAATCCCAAAGGCACAAAAACAAGGATATTTTGTATAACCACTCTGCTGTCCAAGGAAGAAGTTAATCATTTTTAAATCAACACAAATTGACCACTGATGTTCTTCGTATTTAATTTTTATTCAAAACTAATGCTTTTGTTTCATATTCTTTCTTCATGGTAGTAGAATGACCAATAGGAATTCAGCCATATTTGTTACCGTTATGTAAAAGAACACATTTTAAACTACGTTTCGAACTGTCGATAAAAAGGCGCCAATCATCTGGAGTGTATTCAGGCAAACCCATTTTTTCTAAGAGCCCTTTTATATTGTTACAGAATACCAAGTCATTTTCCTGAGTGAAAAAAGGCAGCAGATCCTTATCTCTTTTACGATAAAATGTAATATTAGTACCTCGACAAAGTAGATTTTTTTCTTTTAATCTGGATGCAAGTAATTCAGTGGATTCCTTTGAGAGATTCAGGTCTCTTATAAGATCGTTTAGTTCTTCTTGATTGAAACACTGCGGAGTTGCTAAATATGCTGCAAAATCGCTGTCGTTTTCTGATTGAATTCTTTTAACTTCGTCAGACGTTGATGTTTCTGTATCATCTTCTGTCAGTTCAGGTAGACTGCTGAATGATGGAACGGGTATTTCTTCCGAATGCACTACAGGCCTTCTTGCAGAATCTAGATCAGGATATGTCCATTTGTGTCTATTGTTTCTATTTATGCCTTTAATATTAACGAGACAAAAATAGCAGTCGTCATGATGGTTCCGCGGTTCTCTCCAAACCATTGGTACACCAAACTTTAGGCACTTCCTCTTTCCAGTTGTCCACTGTCGCTAATGTTCAACACATGTTTTACATTTGAAATGTGGGGCCCAAGATTTATCTTGATCTCCTAAATGAACGCCAAAATAGGCAAGATAAGCTCTTTTCACAAAGTCAGAAATCGTTTTTCTACTCTCTTTCAAAGTGTATTCACCACACACATAACAAAAAACATCGGGATGATTTACACAGGTACGTCTGCTTGTGGATGCCATTGTTTCAGTTTAGTGTCTTGATACTACAAAACGACCAAAATTTACACAAAATGATAGCACAACTTTACTTGGGAAAACTCAGTAATACACTAAATCAAGTACAGCCCAGCAGGTATAAAAGGATCGGGTCATAGGCAATCACAGATATTAAAGTAATTAAGAGCATTGTATTGAGTAGTTCCTAGTATAGGAACATTGGGTCAGGGACAATTCCAGGTATCCATTTGGCTAATTACATTCTGGGAAATTTCTATTTTGACGATTAAGTACATATTTATCTCTTTATTTGTTGTCCTTTATCAGAAAAAAATATCATTCAACCTGTAACGTGTATCTCAAAAACTAGAGCTGATAGAAAAAATCTGGTGGCATTTTTGGAATCGGCACATTAAGAACATCTAAAATCAGATGTTAGATTTCTGGATTTTTTTTCATTTTGTTGGCCTGTGTAATCAATGAATCAGCTTCATTCCATAAGAAATTCCAAACACCGAGATTTATGTTCGAACAGATAACCATTTCTATAATACTCCAAGATCGTAATTTCAATGAGGTGTATCATGTGGTGTCTATTCAGAGAAATATCAAATTCTTCTTCTTCTCTGGCCTCGCCTTGCCCCGTAATAAGTGGTCCTCTTTCTTGATCTTGAGGCACCATTAATTCCGCAGGTTAGCATCGTCAACCAATAGCCCCAACCTCTTAATGTACCTCTGGACAATCGACAAACAAGAAGTTGATGGTCTAGCCCTCCCTCTCTTGTGTGTAGTCATGGAAAGGCACTTTTTTACTATGTGGTCTTCGGGACTCCGCTTAACGTGACCATACCATCTTAGCCTGGACTCTGCAAGTTTGTCCCAGATCGGAGCAACTTTATAACTACCCCGAATGAATTAATTTCTTATTTTGTCCCTCATTGTAACTCTTCCTGCCCATCGCAACATACGCATTCCTATAGTATGCTGTTTTTGTAAGTGATTCTACTTTAATCCCCTGTTTCGCTACCATAGAGTAAAACTGGTCTGACTTCTGATTTATAGACCCTCACGTTTGTGGTTATAGGCATTTTTGGATGACATACAACACCAGTAAGCTCACGCCATTTATTCCAACCAGCGGTAAGCAGGGAAATACCAAATTGAAGTTAAAATTTTGAAACTATGGATTATCTTAATTATTTAATTATTTTCATAGGCGAAATTTCAACATAAATTCCTGAACCATTCATCAGTATCTATGAGGAAATTCCTCGAGTAAATAATACCTGATGCCTGGTCGTGAATATTGGTTCTGTTAGATTTTTTTTACAATAAATTGTAATCGTCTAACGAAATCTGATTTGTGTCAGATACTACTAGTCAATAATATAAAAATAAATCGCAAAATGTAATGGTAAGCGCATAACTCAACAACGCCTAGACCAACTGTGCCAATTCTTTTCAAAATGTTCGTTGAAGTCCAAGGACGGTTTTTGCGGTGAGAAAAATTCGAATAATTACCCTAACATTAATTTTTTTTGTTGTGTCTGTTATTGTCAGGAAAAAAATCTCAAATATTTTGTGTCAAATTAAAAAATTTAAGAACACTTAATTAATAATATAAGTAAGAAATAATCATTAATTCTCAAAATGAGAATGTAAAAAAACTGAATATCTCATCACATATCACGGTTAGTTCAGAGCTATTACGACTGAACACTTCAATTTGATATGAAATTTTGGTAAGTGTGAAAAGATTAACATAAACGTTAATAACATAGCACGTGGTATATTTGATTATAAAGAAAAAAATTTGTGTTCTTGGGCGTACAAAGTTCGCCAGATATGAATTATATATTGTTTATATTATATATTGTATTATATATTTTGTATATATTCACATATTTACAAAATATATGTGCATTTTCAGAGCTGTTTGAATCATTGGATTATGTCTCGAAACGTATTCCGAAGAGCGATCTAGCTGAATACAAAGACGACTATCGTAAAATTGTGGATGAAAAACTGACGAAGGAAAGAAGTAGCGACAACAAAATGAAATGGATACTGCCATTCGAATATATCGTAGTAGCAGCTAAGAAATCTTGTTAGCCGACAAAAATTTTCACGCTTTTTAATGGACGAAATTATTGAATAACCTTGTATTAATACTGATTAACTCTTTATCGTTTCAACAGCAAACAGCCAGTTAGAGAAACAACTTAAAATAAACCTTTGATAAAACAAACAACATTCCACTTACATCAATACTAGCTACAGGCATAATAATCCCCACTTATCCTTGTCCTTCCCTCAAATTTCACAACCTCGAGGAGAAACAGAAGATAGTTTGCCCTAGTTCAGATAACTTGGAAATAAACAGAGGGTATTATTACTCAAATCGCAGTTACGGCAAATACCATTATAAAGGCGAAATAATCTAAATATAGGTGAATTGAATAAACTATTTGTATTAAAAGTTTTAGAGCTGAATGTGCAATCAATCTATTCTGCTACTTAGTCTTGGAACTAGACATGGTAAGTTTCACAACAGTTCTGGGCAGATCAATTTTGAAACCGCTGGTCAATATCTCTTTCCTATTTCGAGGTATATCAAACAATGTGTTCTATTAATAACGGCTCCAATTATTATTTCAATATTACTGTTGCTCTCACATCGCAACCTCATTATAAAGGTTGAAGTTGAAATATATTAACAAAAACAAGTCATGAAAAAAAACGTTATATCTTGAGTCATTGAAGAGTTTGTTCATCTATGTGTCATTTCAATTCGTGCGTATTGTATTCAATATAGAAATATAATATCATTGAAATGAAATAGAAATATTATTGAAAGTGAAATCTAAGAGGATTCTTACAAACAAATGAGCATCTGATATGCTAGGCTTTTACTATGAATGTATGAGAAATGCCACTGTTGCTGCAAGAGTGTATGCAATACAATATTTCCAAAGACGTCATACCGGTAGCAGAGCTTTTTGTCGACTCATACACGAAGAACGACGGTAAATGTGAATCTTCCAATACTTGTTCCTTTATGAACAAGGAAATATAATTTTGAAGAGTCAAAACCTGTTCATATCCGTTCAGTAAAACCTGAATAATTTACATTTGGAAGAAATATGCTTGAAATTTACACATTTTTTAATTATCTCGGAATGAGAAAACGTTATTGATATGCGGTTGTCGATATAATGTTGCTAATTTAACTTATATATTATGTAGGTTTATTGTATATTGTACCTATATATAATATATGTATATATATTATATTAGAATATTTCATTCATATAAAGGTTATTATAATATTAAAAGTTAAATTTTCTTTATCCAAAAAAGAACAAAGGACATTAAGGTAAACATTTTCGCTTATAATTTTTCTAGAATTATTATATTTTATTATATTTGCCCAGGATGTTCAATCTGGGGACATTCTCGTTTGATCCTCAAACAGTAGTCAGCCATCATAGTGACATCCCATCTACCTTGATTTCTTGTCTCCATGATCTTCAAATCTTGTTGGAATCGCTCACCTTGTTCATCACTAACAGCGCCAAGATCTTCTGGCAAGTTAGCAAGATGCCTATTTATTAAATGGAGTTCGACACTCATGTTACAGCCAAGCTTTTTGAAGCTTTCTAAGACTTGATAAACAATTTCGACATAATTTTCGGCTCGTGAATATTCTTCTTTGCTTCAGCTTCTTCTTTTAACAAGTGTTTTTATGCCGTTTTGATGCAAACAGTTTCTACGCTTTTTTGGATTGTCTCAAATCTCGTACTAGGTCATTCAACTTATGCTGATTAAATCCTTTACGAACGGAATCATCATCAACTTTAAGATCTTTGTCGTTGCATTCACTTCGATCGTCGCTCAACTCATCTTCTTGTATTTCTGAAGAAGTTAATTTTCAGAAAACTGTCACTGGAATGTCAGCTCAATGCGACACAGGGCGTATAACTCACGGTATACTAGGATAATTTATTTTATATTTGTGTTCTTTGTTATATCCTGCATGTTTTACTATACAGAAGTAACAATAATTGAAAAGGTCTTTGGGTTCTCCTCAAATCGTTGGTATACCAAACGGAAGTTTGCCACGCGTTCCTTTTTTCCACATTCTCAAACACTCCACATACAACTTCCAGATTTCGTCAGGCTTACAACCTTGACGTGATAAAAAGAATCTGATTAATTTTGAAATCAACATGTCAACTTACCTCTGAAACAGTTTAAAAATCGAAGTCAACAGAAATTATGTTACAAATTGTTCTCCAGTGTTTTTTGAGTTTGAACCTGTAAATTTGTACGGTTTACTTATAAGAAAGATGGCAGTCGGGGGGACAGTCGGCGACTTTGTGGTTTAGATGCTTCTATATTGGGGTACTGTCAATTTTGTAATTGATAAATTTAGGGTTAGAAGTATTGATTGTTTTGTATTATATTGATTTGTTTCATATTGTACTGTTTCTAGTTGAGTATTATTGATCATTTCACAGTTTTTTGTCATATATGTTGTTAGTATGTGAATTTTGCTGAATGACGGAAACATAATTATGTATTGACAATAAAACTATACCAATTCTCATATATGTATAAGAAAATCTTCCTCAATTCCATTATCTGACTTACAATGGTTTTTTTAAGTTCTTCGTATCATCGAAGCCAGAAAACGAAGCTGAATCCAGAATATTATGGGTAGATTACCCGAAAACATCGAGATATAAATCAGAACAATAAAAATTTACGAATATGATGGGATGAATTAAGATGAATCATGAATTAATATGTCGGAACGGATAACGCCGAATTACAAAATTCTGGACTTCTATAATGAGCAAGGTTTTTCATTGTTGAATACATTGTTGTTATGAAGCACCTCCTCTTATTTGTGTAGATTTGTTTGGGTTATTAACGTGACTGTTAAAACAGTTCCAGAATATTCATTTAATCATCCATAAGATAAGGAAATAACTTGAGATGATTGAACTGAATAGTTGATAACAACAAATAAAAATAATACATAGATAAATTCCCATTACTAATCAATTTTATATATTCATTCGCTCGAATATTTTAGAGTGAAACAGTCAGTAATTGTATTTATAAAATGAGTTCTGTCCCATGTAGATTCAATAAAATGAATTATCATCTGAAATATGTCAGTGAATTTGCTCGACAATATTTTAAGTTTTTCAATTGGAAGACGAATGCGAGAATACTTAATATAGGAATGGGTTCAGGACATCTTTCAGAAATAGAACCTCTATTTCCCAAATACTATAAAGAAATATTATGTGTTGATAAGTTCGAGAAAATGGTGAATTATTTGAATGCCAATGAAAAAGATTCTAGAATAAGAGCTCTACAAATGGACATACAAACTACAGAATTACCAGTTGCTTTGAAAGGCCGATTTGATTTCGTGTGTTCATCAAATTCTTTGATGTATTTGTCGGATATAAGGTATTGTCTCTTTATTAGATTCATTGAAATTCATTTCCTTCCATATCTTCTCATTTTCTTGAATTTTAACTATTGCATTCACTGATTGATACCGATACTTCAGAATAGAATCCGATATACCGAAAATTTAACAACTTCGTAATGAAATCTTCGCTATTCATTGTTATAACCTACTATTATTATTACGTTTGTTCCCACGAGGAGAGCGATTGAACTTGAATTCGAAACTAGGACTTTTGCTTCATCTTTCTTGCCTCCCAAAAACACTTCATCCTCTCTGAATGCTCTTTCTTCAGTTCATCTATCCATTTTATTCCGGGTTGACGATTTAATTTTTACTCAAACTTCACATGTGCGATCTTCGAGATTTTTTACATTGATCTGTTATAGATGTTTTTGGACCTCTTTTAGCCACTCTGTTCCTCATTGACTCTTCATAATTATATCGAGTAGTTTCTTCGGTATTCTGCACTGTTTCATTCTGTAGACATGTATATATAATCATGATCGTAGTTTTCTGATTTCTTCAGTTATCGTATTTTTCTTTTGATAAAGTTCATTCTGAGATCTTTTCATCCAAATGCCGTTTCTATTGATTCTATTGGTTTCTTTTTGATGAGGATCAAAATCATCTGCAAATGCGACACAGATGACATTTATTCGGTTTTTCTTTTTGATACCCACTTGTATGTCCTTAAAAAGAAGTTCCCATTCCTCAATAATATTTTCCAAAACAATATTGAAAAGATAATAAAACAATTGTTAAACTGATTTACACATATATTAAAAAGAATACTGCATGACGTACGTTTCGATGAGATTCACCTTTTTCAAATGCTACGTGCAGACTAATGACAATTTCTCAAATACATACAATATATAAACTTAAATTATGAATACAGAGAAAACAGGTTAGATAACAGGTAGAAGGGATCAATTCATACTGAACTACTACATAGTAAACTAAGTAATTTTGAGAAGATTGAGAAGGGGGCTTGAAGTACGATCGATTTGGCTGTTCAAAAGATTGCCAGAATATTTGTATTCATTAATTTGAAGTGTTTCTAACAAATTAAGCTTCATTCCCTTGTTTGTGGTATTAAAAATTTCAAAATCGGAATTGAATATATGATTTTCATTAATCATATCATTTGCAAAATGTGAATCTGTCTTCTGATTATCAAAGCTACGTTTATGTTCCGAAATTCTTATTTGAAAACTTCTAAACGTTCTACCAATATAAAATTTATCACAACTACCATAGTTAATTTTATATATACCTGATTTTTTATTTTTGTTGACCTTAGATTTGTTATTTTTGATATGTTTTTCTAAGTTATTTCCAGTACGGTAAGCAATGTTGATATTATACTTAAAAAGAAGGGATTTGAGCTTTTCACTGAACTTACCAACGTTCTGCCTATCTAAGACAAGAAGCCTGCTCTTCGGTCCTGTCTCCCGGTCGCGGTGTTCGAGTTTCTGTGATTAGTTACCGGTTTTGTAGAAATTCCGTTTAACCTCACTCGTGAATATAATGCTCGTTGTTCGTCCTCAAAGATATATTATGTACAATTAGTTGATATGTAAGTACTTAACAACATTTGAATTGTTAATTATAATAAGAATGCCTGAGTTCTATTCCGCTGTAATGTTTTAGCATCCTGAAGAAGGACCCAATATAGGTCCGAAATATTGATGTTAATCGACAAGTGTTGTCTCAAATCATCCAGCCTTACCTTGCCGTGTTTACCTTGCCACCTTTTTATTCAGTTATTTAGAATCCACGGCAATACTCCTTGTGTATATATATTTATATATATATATATATATATATATATATATATATATATATATATATATATATATATATATATATATAAGAAAATGAAGAATAGAACATTCATTTGAAAAATTGAAATTAATCAAGAGAATGTTTTAGCAGAGCTAGATATGTGAACGTGTACGATGTGATGTCTCCATTATCCTTCAAGGGATAAATGTTAGAGAAATATTGAAATCGATGCCACACCTGATGGAAGTGCGAGACATATATGTTTCGTTCTGCAAGGAACTCGTCAGTCGCACCACGTCCATCGAAGTGAGGCAACGATTTCAACCTCCAAGCATCTTCTTGTGACTTCAAGTGGAAGATCGTAGAGTAATGAATACTCTACAATTCCATCTATAGAAATCAGTAGAAAACACCTCTCTCAGATTACAGAGTCACCAAGCATCGAAATTTCACATATCTTCTATACCCGTAGGTATCTACTAAATTGCAATGTCTATTTGACAAATATCATCGAACGATGTTTTTAAATGTCAATAGATTGCGTTAGTAGTACGCTCGCGTTTATTCCCGTATTTCAGGGGCCAATTCGGCGATATTTTTAAGGAAATGAAATTTTTTGTGCTTATGGCACTGAATGAAATATTTAAGAGAATGAACACTAGAATATTCATTTGAAAAATTGAAATTAATCAAGAGAATGTTTTAGCAGAGCTAGATATGTGAACGTGTACGATGTGATGTCTCCATTATCCTTCAAGGGATAAATGTTAGAGAAATATTGAAATCGATGCCACACCTGATGGAAGTGCGAGACATATATGTTTCGTTCTGCAAGGAACTCGTCAGTCGTACCACGTCCATCGAAGTGAGGCAACGATTTCAACCTCCAAGCATCTTCTTGTGACTTCAAGTGGAAGATCGTAGAGTAATGAATACTCTACAATTCCATCTATAGAAATCAGTAGAAAACACCTCTCTCAGATTACAGAGTCACCAAGCATCGAAATTTCACATATCTTCTATACCTGTAGGTATCTACTAAATTGCAATGTCTATTTGACAAATATCATCGAACGATGTTTTTAAATGTCAACAGATTGCGTTAGTAGTACGCTCGCGTTTATTTTTTATTATTTTATCATATTATTTATTATTCAATATTTCTCTAACATTTATCCCTTGAAGGATAATGGAGACATCACATCGTACACGTTCACATATCTAGCTCTGCTAAAACATTCTCTTGATTAATTTCAATTTTTCAAATGAATGTTCTAGTGTTCATTTTCTTAAATATTTCATTCAGTGCCATAAGCACAAAAAATTTCATTTCCTTAAAAATATCGCCGAATTGGCCCCTGAAATACGGGAATAAACGCGAGCGTACTACTAACGCAATCTATTGACATTTAAAAACATCGTTCGATGATATTTGTCAAATAGACATTGCAATTTAGTAGATACCTACGGGTATAGAAGATATGTGAAATTTCGATGCTTGGTGACTCTGTAATCTGAGAGAGGTGTTTTCTACTGATTTCTATAGATGGAATTGTAGAGTATTCATTACTCTACGATCTTCCACTTGAAGTCACAAGAAGATGCTTGGAGGTTGAAATCGTTGCCTCACTTCGATGGACGTGGTGCGACTGACGAGTTCCTTGCAGAACGAAACATATATGTCTCGCACTTCCATCAGGTGTGGCATCGATTTCAATATTTCTCTAACATTTATCTCTTGAAGGATAATGGAGGCATCACATCGTACACGTTCACATATCTAGCTCTGCTAAAACATTCTCTTGATTAATTTCAATTTTTCAAATGAATGTTCTAGTGTTCATTTTCTTAAATATTTCATTCAGTGCCATAAGCACAAAAAATTTCATTTCCTTATATATATATATATATATATATATATATATATATATATATATATATATATATATATATATATTTATATATATATATATATATATATATATATATATATATATATATTTATATTTATATATATATATATATATATATATATATATATATATATATATATATAAGAGAGATAGAGAGAGAGCTGTTTCGCATTATATATTTTAAGCACTTCCATTAGGTGTGGCATCGATTTCAATATTTCTGTAACATTTATTCCTTGAAGGATAATGCAGGAATCACATCGTACACCTTCACATATCTAGCTCTAGTATTACATTCTCTTGATTAATTTGAATTTTTCGAATGAATGTTCTAGTGTTCATTTTCTTATATATTTCATTCAGTGCCATAAGCACAAAAATTTTCATAAACATTCATAAACTAGATTAAATTCAATATCACTGTCAAATAATTTTTATTTATTGATGAGGAGAAGTTAGACAAATGACAGGTTACATGGAAATGAAGCTTCTCGATGAGCTTTACATATTAATTCGGGCAATATGAAAATTCGTTACTTAGATAGGAAAATTATGAAATTTATTTTGAACTTACTGCAATGCAACTTATTGAGACTTTGTTTTTATTCGCAATACTCTAGAGTGAAGAATTAAATTATGTTCTTTCTGTTATATTCTATTATCACAAAAGTTCATTATTATAAGTTCATCATATCCAATCGAAATCCTCAATGTTCAAGCTGACGAGTAAGCATATTTCAGATTTAGAACATTGAATTAATTTCGCATTATGTATAATAGCAAATAGGCATGTTTTTGAATACACTATTTCATTACGTTCAATAAATTAGTAATTTTCGCGAGCTTAATTCATCTCCATTCCTGACAAAGGGGTAGGCCAGGGACTAACCTCTTGACACCGATTCTCAGGAATTGCGAGATAAGAGAATCTCACTACAATTAGGCAGATTGAGGACTATTCACCAACCGCTCAGATTTGTGTACGAGTCATTTGCACTTGACATTTCAGAACAGTGGTTGGATTCATTTCCTCACTATTTTGCGAAGTACCTCGTTCTGTTTATCCCATATTACACAAAACGAGGTTACCTCAATAATATGGTTGGAAGACTTATTATGATGCTCGTAAACGTCGATTTCAACAAAGAAAACTTTGGAGGAAATACTTTTGAAGAGGTGATTTCCGAAATGTACCAAGTAATGAGAGAAAAATCAAAATTCAGTATGTTAATTGAAATTGAAACGCATAGTATGAACATAAGTTATCCATTTACGAGTACGTTTCTATTCTCTGACAAAATTGCTACGATTGTCAAGAGTAACGAGTCGACGATACAAACGAATAATTCGTCAGGGGTGTAAAAAATAAACTGTGGGTGCTGCGATAAATTGTTAGAAGTTCTGAAAATTTGCAAACAAGAATATCGAAAAAAAAACGAGGTTTTGATAGCAAGAAACCGATTCTGATTATGTCAGCCATTTAAAGAGGAGAATAAATTATTCACTTCCGAGTTCGGAATATAGAGAAGGGAATGAAGGACTCAAAACATAAATTGTTTGAATCAATACAAGTTGATGAGTACAAGAATTGTCTAGAGAGGAGTTCTATTTGGTTAGCTTCCTATTCCTTTATAGCAACCAATACTTAATTTCTATTATTTTTAATATTTCTTCTTTTCCACTCTATTGATGGAGGAGATGTCTGAACTTTCCCATGCCACACAACGTCAGTGATCTGATACTCCATCCATAAATTTCACTTTAGAAAATGCACCTTTGAATGTTTGTGTTATGAATTTTCTCGTGTTTTGATCGATCAAAAATTTGTTCATGATTTATAAAAGGGTTTCGCAGTATACTGAATCAAATGCTTTCTTGAAATCAATGAATGTAATCACCGTATTTCTGCATTTTCTCATTTGTGATTTATTCCTAAAAATTCAGATCTGTTCAGCACATGGCCGGCTTTTTCTGAATCCAGCTTTGTGCTTTCCAATTAAAGGAGTCACTTGGTGTTCGACCCTGCTTGAAAGTGCTTTAGAAAGTATTTTGTAAGACGCTGGGAATAAAGGAATTACTTTGTATTGTTGATATCCATATTGTTTCCCTTTTTGTTATAATATATATATATATATATATATATATATATATATATATATATATATAAGGAAATAGATTGACTATTTGACTATGAGGAAATAAGGATACTGACAACACAGAGAAACAAGAAGCTGAGAGAAGCTCCATATTTAAGCAAATTTAGAGAACACGGTAAACGACAGACATGACGTCTAACAACTGAGTTCATTCTATTTACCACTTCTTAAGAACTCAAGGAAAACAAAAGAAAAAGAAAAGTGAACTGGCACAACGTTGACACTTCACTGACAGACACCTGAAAGAGTAGAAATTCCAGAAAAATATAAGTTCTGAGAGCAAATAGATTGACGACAAAACATTATATGTTCTGGACTATTTTATATAACTGTAAATGTTACACTAAGGTAATTGTTAAATGTACAATATTTTCAAGATAATATTAAATACTTAAGTGATTCTTATATTTTCAGATTAAAACTACTGAAGAAGAGAGCAAACGCCCTCGAAACGTATAAATATATGTGAATGCACGATTTTTATATAAACTAAACCTGATACAACCAATCATACCAAATCCTAATATATATATATATATATATATATATATATATATATATATATATATATATATATATATATATATATATATATATATATATATATATATATATATATATATATATATATATATATATATATATATATATATTTCTTATATTCATTGTATGTATGGAATGAACGTCTTTCGAATATACAAGAAACAAATATTTCTAGGCAAGCATTTTCAAATGTTACACAATTGCTGAACAAGAATGGGGAATTATTTTTCATATGGCCTAAGAGAGGTGACGTTCATGATTTATATAAAGCAATGAGCAGAATTGAGCGATGGGAACCATATACGAGCGATTTCAGGAACTGGGAAAACTATTTCGACAATGAAAATCCTACGGAAACTTTGAATAGAGAATTGAAGCTGGTTGGTATTGAAATTTTGAAATCGGAATTGATAAACTTATCGTTTGAAGAGCAAGATAAGATGAAATTTTTTGGTAAATATCATTTACATTTATTAAAATTCAAATGAATGAATAAATATAAAACCAATCAAATCAAACTCTTGGATTAATGTTTCGCTAAGAAGCGAGAATTCCATTTCAGGATAAATAGATTTCATATATATATATATATATATATATATATATATATATATATATATATATATATATATATATATATATATATATATATATATATATATATGTATATATATATATATATATATATATATATATATATATATATATATATGAATGAGATTGAATTCTCGCTTAACTCTTGGTGAAACATAATTGAATATAAAAATAAATTAAACTCTTGGCCTAATGTTTCACGATTTATTTAACAATTTGTATAGTCAACATGTTTCGAGACTGATGTTTTGACCTAAAATAAAAACTCAAATCTTGATTAATCTATCAAAATTAAATATTTTACTTGCCTTGTATTAAGAAAATCAGAGTTTATTTTGTTACCCAAGATTCTCTCTGACATAACCCCCAAATTATTTGGACCAAATAGTCCACCTTGTTCGAATCTGCATTCAGGTGCCTACATTCGAATCATCGAAGTACTTTGCCACACTATAGTATGCCTTTGTTAGGAGCAGAGATTTAACTCTCCTCTTAAACAAATGACCTTTCAGTACTTTCAAATTCGATGGTAAATGATACCCCAAGGAATTTAACTTTCACCTTAGAGGTGATTAATGTACTACCATATTGTATAGTCAATGTCCGATTTAAGTTTTTAATTCTAAAAAAAACACAAATATTTACAATCAAGGCATTTTTATGACACCATTCTGTAAAGCACTGTACTAAAGTACCACATACCAGAGAAAGCCTCTCCGGATAGTAGAATTGAAGGGAAAAAATTATAATTTATGCCTTATTATGGCCTTATTATATAAAACTGAGTAGTTTTTCGATTTTCACTATAATTAATACAAAACATGACAATATCGTTTCGCCAACACAGTGGCTTCATCAGATGTTGATGATAAACTGAGCTATTACATTGTGGACTGCTTATATTTATCCTGAAGTCCGTGGGGTGAGAATGACCATAGAACACTGTTCTTCTTTTACAGGGGGATGACTATAGAACATATTTCTTCTGAATTGTGGGGTGCGATTGCATTTTCACTGGAATAAATTTAGTAAAGGAGAATTATTGATTAAAACTTGATCATTTGATGAACTGCTCGATTTCTTCCTCTTATTGATTTCCATCCTCTAACAGTGTCAGTTTACAACCTTTTCGCTCCGTATGCAATATTTTGAAGTAGTTTTCGAAGACATGGTTCTCTTCTAAAAGATGTGTAGCATGCGTAGAATAGGTTTTATTTTTTGCAAAGCATCTTTGGTGTTCAGATATTCTAAGGTTGAAATTCCTGTCAGTTAGGCCAACATATACTTTGGGACAAGTACCGCAACTCATCTCATAAATATCCGATTTATCATCAGGCGAAATTTCATCTTTCGCATTTCTGATGTGTCTACCTACGGTATTTTGGGTTTTTGAAAGCTATCGTTGAATTTCTATCAGGGAAAAACTCCGAGATTTTTGATACAGGGTTGCCTAAAATACTTTTTGTGACTATATGTTACTTTAGGATATACTTGAGAAATGGCCTTATTATATAACTTTTTTCGTGAAATGTTATCGACGAAACAATGATGATATCCATTGTTTTGTGCGATCTGCTAAATGATGTTCAATTGAAGTGAATTAATGAATTTTAAAAAAGAATTAACCTGTCTATGTACCTGTGAAGCAGGTAATAATGTCGTCGACATATCGATACCAATAAATACATTTCCCAGAAAGTTGGCTACTATGAATAGAATTCTCTATATTGATGATCTATTAATGATGGGAAAAATTATTATCGGAAAAATCAGTTTATACATAGAGAAAACAATAGAAACAAAAGTTGTTAGAAAAGGATTCGGAAGAATCAGAAATTCGAATAAAACATTTCGAAGATTGAAAATTTCAGATATATCAATCCTTCTCACTGAAATTGCTATTCATATATATTATGACTCTTTCCATCGGTTATATGAGTAAATTGAGTAATATTGAGTAATTGCTAGTTTCTCATTCTTTTTATTCGGCGATGAAAATTTGATTTCATAGAATTTTTCAATATTTCTCAGAATTCATAAAGATACTCATATAGAACTGAGATTCAGAAACAGTTTTTATACGTATATGCTTGCGATTATTACGATATTAAGAATATCCATCGCATTCGATCTACATCCTACAACGATTGGTATTCGTATAATAAGTAATTTCAAATATCAACCTACGAGTTCGATACAAGGTCCTTTGAGTACGTATTCGATGCTGATTTCCTTGTGACCTGAAAAATTATTCTAACGATTGAAGTTGTGATGTTTTTAAATACTATGATACTTTGTTTTCAGATTTTTTTACGGGGATATTTTTCATGTTTCAAGTCGATTCAAAATTCTGCTTTTTCTGTCAGGTTCACGAGGCTCAACAAATGAACGTTTCTAACTGAACGAAATATTTCATTTCATCTAACAACTTAGTACTTAGTTTCAAAGCTTAGGAATTTATTAACACTTTTGCTCGATACAGAAATACCGAGAGTGTAGGTACTTTTATCCAACAACATGAAAAACTCCAGAAAGTGAATAATGTACACAGTTCACTTGGAATATTCTAGATAGGAGTCAGAGTGAAAGTTACTAGAACTGTCTATTCGTAGATGTTGAATTTCGCGACATTTTGTCGCTCATCATATTTCTAAATTTTTCATAGCCTGAAATACCTCCTGTTTCGAAACAACAATATGTATGTACCTATATGGCTGGACAGAAACTCATTACAATTTGAGTATTGGTTGACCGTTATTTTTTTTCTACACACACTGGGTTTTCAAAAAGATGAGGAAATCAACCGCATGTTTCTCTTGTAACAGTAATCATCAATATTATCGTCCAATCTGTTAATTTATGTAAGTAACATTGATGTTTTGGTGAATAGAAGAGTAATAGTGACGTTTCTCATGACATGAGCAATTGACATCCACATTCTGTATGGATATGTGAAGCAAATCTTTTCTTCAAATATATGAACATTCATATACATATATAAATATATATATATTTTTAAATTTGCGAGTATATCAGGTTAGGGGTCAATGACATTAGTCAATTCCTTTTAATATTTAAACCTCAATATTTCGTCCCTTATTTGGAGACTTCCTCAGGAGGCTCTACAACATAAAAGCACAAATTCGAAATCTTAGATAATTCAGATAAACAGAAACAGAAAAACTCATAAGGTGGAACTAGTCACAATAGTTAAAATATATAAACTTTCGACACATCGGTAAAGTGGAAAAAATAAAACAATAACAATTCAGGGCTAGCGTGCCGAATGAGAAGTACGGGAAAACTGAGATAAAAAAACAAAACAGGTGTACTGCACCTACCATCATCATCGCAGACATTTCATAATATCACAGTAAATATTACTCGTCATGTATGTGTCTGTCTTAAAATTAATAGAATTAACATTCTTATTAATGTGGAACATTTCCAAGAATAATCTACATTTATACGTGCTTTCCTGTTCCAAAATTTCAACTTCCTCGAAATCAAAATTATGTCCCGTATCCACACAATGCTTTGATGCAGCGCAAGACAATTTCTTTATACGAATGTCACTGTTGTGCTGTGTCATCCGATTTTTTAACCACTGTTTGGCCTGTCCAATATATATACCCCAGGACAACCAGTACAAGGAATTTCAAAAATCACATTGTTCATATAGTGGAGCGGTGTTTGGT